>PVHY01013751.1:0-40467 GCA_004024945.1 Uropsilus gracilis
GGGTGCGGGGGACTACCCACAGGTTTTGGGGCGCGGGGGGAGGGACTGCTAGAGAACAGCCTTTAGCTCACACCCCTCCTCGGGGGGATCTGGACCCACCCAGCACAGCCCCCCCAGGGACTGCTCGGTACACGTTGCTGGAGACCTGGGCCGCGGGGGCAGCACGAACGAGTGAGCCGAGCTCCAAGGCTGCCGCCGTCCCTGCCAGGTGCCCAGCCCTGCCTCCCCAGCCGCTGAGCCTCATGGCCCTGGCAATAAAACCCCTCCACGTTCAGAGTCGTTCCAGGAACCCAAACTGCGGAGTCGATTCACCTTTAAGTGCCGTCACTTCTCCCATCTTGGAAAATGCCCACGGCATTGGCCTCTCACAGTCGCGTGTTTCTAGTCACTTAGCAACACTGTCTGATGCCCGTGTCGCCGGGTGCCCGCCTCCCTTCAACCCACGGGCTCCATTTCCTTTCCACTTTGAGGTTCATGCCCTTCCGGCCCCACCCGCCCAGCCGAGTCACCGAAGGTTTTGTTGGCTTCTAGCCGGACTCAGACCCGCAGCCAGGGAGGCCGGGCCGTTGCTGACACAAGCCTGAGCTTAAACGTTTGCGAAGTGGAGATTGGGCGGCGGGGCTGGCTTGGCTGAGCCACCCCGAGAATGTTTCCCAGAGCAAGAGCTTGACAGAGCGCAGCGGGAACAGGACCACAGGCAGAGGCCAAGGAAACGAGAGCGCCAGACAAACAGAAAGCGCAGCCCCAGCCCAGGGCGGAACAGCGGAACAGCGAAGGGCGTCGGCTCCACCCAGCTGTGCGGGTCCCTGCCCCGATGAGCCTGCGCCGGACCCCGAGAGCGCCCGGCCCGGAAGCTTCTCCGCGAGAGGCTCGATGCGCCCGTCCCAGGGTCATGGTGATCGCCCAGGGGGGTGACAGAATGTCCCAGGGCTCACAGCTTTCCTGGCGGTGGGAGCCTTTCCTTGCGTGTTTCCCTTCGGACGTATAACTCTTCCATAGTTCTTGCCAAACACGCTTGGTAACAGTGTCCTTGCACCGATTGTTCTTTCCCATTTTATCTGCGATCAATCAGCGAACCTATTCTAGTCTCTGACCTTCGCGTCCAAGTTGAGCAGCTGCAGGAACAGATAACGGGAAACTGAATTTCCCAGATGCTTATTTCAAACCTTGGCGGACGTGGTCAGGATATGTCCAGAGTCAGCTGATCCCGTTAATCAGTATCGAGATAATCTAGACCGTAAAACTGTACCATCAAAATAAAAACGCTCTCCCCGTTTTCCCGGTAAGCGCATGACTGCTGAGACAACAACAAGCTAGATAACAACTGAATCATTTCCTCTGTTCAAGTTGACACTCAGAGCATTATTCGCTATGCCTCAGGCTGCAGGCTACTTGGAAACTACAGCAAAAGACAACATAGTAATCACAATGCTCTCAATAGCAGTTATTAATACGGAAAATGAATGGCTAGTTGACCAGCTGTTCCATTAGATCCCCGGCTGATGACCGCACAGGCCACTGTTTCAAGGTCACTCACATTGCTCAGTGATACCTGAGACAAACGAAAATGAGGATGCAAGTCACTAGAATGTACGGGATGCGGTGAAAGTAGTCTGCAGGGGAAGATTGCTGCGGTGCAGGCCCACGTTAAGAAACGTTGTAATTCCAAATACACAAGCTAATGCCACACTGAGAGCAATCTGAAAAAGGGAACGGACCCAAACTCGGTACAAGGAAAGACATAATTCGAATCAGTAGAAATCAAAAACATGAAATAAATTAATCAATGAAACAAAGAATCGGTTCCTGGAGAACTTAAACAAAATAGATAAACCTATGCTAAGCTAACAGAGAAGAGAGAAAACACTAAGAATCAGAAGTGAAACAGGGGAAATTAGCACGGACAGCATAGAAGAACAAAGTTTCATAAGAGATCGCTCTGAATAATTATACAACAATAAAGTCTAGAATTTGAAGAAACCCGCCAATTTCTAGATAATATAATTCAATAGAGTTTAACAAGACTAAGTCAGGAAGAAGCAAAAGAGTTGAGTAATCGCAAGCATGGCAATAGAAACAGGACAAAAGTCTTCTCCAATACAAAAGCGCAGGGCTCGAAGGCATCACAGATGAATTTCCATCAGGCCTTTCCAGAAGAACTTGTGCCCACCTCGAGCAAATTGAGCAAATTATCTCTGAAAATCCAAGAAGAGAGATTACTTTCTAATATAGTTCACGACGCCAGCAATATCTCAATATGCGACGCCAGCAATATCTCAATATTAAAGCCAGACAAAGACAGAACAAGAAAATTACAGACCAATATCCCAGATGAACATCAACACAAAAATCTTCCAACTAAATACTAACAAGTCAAATTCAACAATATAGCACAAAGATGACAAACACTGGGGATGCCAGGATGCTTTGATATACATCGATCGATGACTGTACTACAGTGTATCAACAGAAATCAAGATAAAAGTCACATGGTAGCCGGGTGTGGTGGCGCACACCTGTAATCCCAGTTGCCTGCGAGGCTGAGGCTGGGGATCACTTGAGTCCGCGGGTTTGAGACAACCCCGGGCAACATAGGGAGACCTAGTCTCATAAAAATTTAAAAAAAAATCGCATGGTAACATCACTAGATGCAGAGAAAGCATTTGATGAGATTCAGCACCCATTTATGATAAAAACTGTAAACAAGGGACCAGGCATGGTGGCGTATACCTGTAAGCGGCAGCCAAGGAAGCCGCAGCCGGGGCCAGGGATCGCGGTTCAAGTCCCCCTGGGGGCATGTAGCGAGACCTACTTCCAAAAAAATATAGCTGGGCATGGTGGCACGCGCCTGTAATCCCAGCTACCTGGGAAGCTGAGGCTGGGGATCGCTTGAGTCTGTGGTACCCCGGACAACGTGAGCCTGCGGTTCCACAAGCAAGAATAGTGAGACCTACTCTCAAAAAAAAGAAAAAAAAAACCGTAAACAAGATGGGATTAGAAGGAACATATCTCAATCCAATAAAGACCATCTATTACGAACCAACAGGCAATGTAATGCTTAATGGTGAAAACTGAAAAATTCCCCTTTAAGATCAGGAATGAAACAAGGATGTCCACTGCCACCATTTGTGTTTAGCTTAGTATTGAAGAGTTGAGCTACAGCAGTCAAATTCAACAAGAAATAAAGGGACTCCAAGGTGGAAAGGCAGTGGCACTATCGCTGTTGTGATATGATATCGCTGAAGATATGATATTGTATATAGAAAATCCTAACCCTATCTATCTATTTTCTCTCTAGAGAAAATCCTAAGTATTAGATACAGAAAATCCAGCAAAAAGTTACCAAAAACAGTAGATGAATAAAGTGGCAGGTGACAAAATCAACATACAAAAATCCACAGTTCTTTAATATATAAACAATGAATGAGAACAAAAAAAATCAAGAAAATAATGGCATTCACAATCACTTCAAAAAGAATTGAATACCTTGGCATCTACTTAAGCAAGACGGTGAAGATAACTATTCCTCACGTAGCCGGGCACAGTGGCGCGTGCCCATAAGCAACAGCTTATGGAGTCACGGCAGGGACCTGGGATCATGGCTCGAGTCCCGCCGGGGGCAACACAGCGAGGCCTAGTTCCCAAAAAACAGCTGGGCGTGGTGGCGCGCGCCTGTTATCCCAGCTACCTGGGAAGCTGAGGATTGCTTGAGTCCGTGGTGCCCCGGGCAACGTGAGCCTGCGGTTCCACGGGCAAAAATAGCGAGACCTGGTCTAAACAAACAAACAAACAAACAAACAATATTCCTCGCGTAAATTGAACAAGGATAGTGAATTTCATCTGGAACTATAAAGGGCCTTGTGTAGGAAAAGCAGTTCTGAGAACCAAGGCATCGCAGTACCTGACTGTACTACGAAGCAACAGTGAGTGAAACAGTATCACTGGCTTAAAAACAGCTATAGGGATCAACGGGACAAAATCAAAGATCCAGAAATAAACCCGTATAGACAGCCATCTGCCCTCTCAATGCTGAACACATGATAGAAGAAGCACAGGGCAGAGAACGTAGAAGGGCATCTACTAAGCAAATGGCGCTGGGAAAAGCGGCTGGCTGCGTGTGGAGAGGAATGGAGTTGGGTCACTCTCCAAGTCGGTGCAGAAGCACAAAGTCCAAGTAGACGAAAGGTCGAGTTTGAAGATGCAGCACAAACAGACAGAGGAGTCGGTGACACGTTCCAGACACCAGCGACGATGATGTTTCTGGCGGCTCGAGTCCTACGGCAAGGCAAAGAAGAGCGAAGGCAGACACTTGGGATGAACCCGGATGAAAGAGCATTTACATAGAAAAACAGAAAAACGGTGGATGAGAAAGGCACCCTCGGGAGCGGCGCTTCTGCCGCCTGTGACGACGCAGCTGCCTCTTGTTCGCCTCCTGGTGAACCTGACCGTTTACGTATGTGTGTATGTACATATCATTCATTCATTCATTCATTCACTTACTTGAGGCTAGGTCTCTGTATGTTGCCCAGGGAACCGCAGACTCTCATTGCCCAGGATACCCCGACTCAGGTGATCCCCAGCCTTAGCCTCCCAGGTAGCTGGGATGACAGGCGCGCGCCACCACGCCCAGCTGTTTTTTGAGACTAGCTCTCGCTATGTTGCCCCGGGTGGGTCTCGAACCCACGGACTCAAGCAATCCCTAGTCTCGGCCTCCTGTCCTAGGCTGGGGTTAAAGCCACATGCCACCGCGGCTGCGACGCTGGCGGCTAGCGAGGCGGCTGGCTAAATCTATCCTGTGAAAAGGCAAAAACATAGAAGAGGCGTCCTGTTGACTGGGAGAGAATATGCACACGGCCCATAACCAAGAAGGAGCGAATGTGAGGCGCACGAAAGGCTACTCAATTTAACGATTAAAAAACCCCAAACGGGCAGGGACAATCGTGCTGATAGGAAACCCAGAGAGCAGCTGAGCCGTGGAACGTGTCCACTGCCCCCGGGGAAAGGGGGCTGCAGGTTTAAGTGGCAGTGCGGCCGCGTTCTCTGCCACCAGGGAGGACGGCGGCGAGACAGCGGGGCTGGAGGAGGAGCCGCCGGCATTGGCTGTGGCGTGCCAACTGGCGCAGCCTTTGTGCAAAGTGATCTGAGTTCAGCTGCACAACGTAAAGATGGCCGCAGCACAGGCCCTGCTGGGCCGCGGCGCACTCACCCACGGAGGCTGAGGGTTCCCACTCGCGCCAGCTGCCAGCAGCCCAGGAAGCAGAGCAGATGGATTCGGGCCCAAGAGCTTCGAGGGATGGCGGTGGGGGCGAAAAGGAAAGCGGGACCAGGCTTTGGCCTGAAGACAGGTCTTCACATGGAGAAGACGTGTCCACTGTCCCCGGGCAGAGGGGGCTGCAGGTTTAAATGGCAGCGTTGGTGACTGTGGCGTCACCGGTCACCGCAGGCTACAGATCTGTGCGAGGTTGTGGAGACGCTGACAGATGCTGTCAACTGCATCACAGTGAAGAGCGACGCTGGCGGCTCGCGAGGGCGGGTCGCTGGAAAGCTGAAGGCCCCGGAAGGGCGGACAGAGCAGTGAGCGCCTGTCCCGAGCGGCCGCGGTGCCGCGCAGAAGACAGCCGGTGTGTTCCCGCCGAGCTGCAGCAGCAGATCGGCCCCTAAGGCCGGGGAAGGCGCGGGCCTGTCGGGCATGGCCGCTCGCGCCGCCGGGGTCTGGGCGCCTGGACAGGCCACTCGCAGCCAAGGCCTGCTGCTGCCCACCCGCGCTCTGCAGGAGTCGCGTGGAGAGCGGCCGAAGTCAGGGGAAGAACAGACGGCAGCTGGCGTGGGAAGCATCCAGCCGGATGCCAGGGGCCGGGGGAGCCGCCAGAACCCACGGGAGCGAGCAGGCCCGAGTGTGCGCCCGGCGGGCCGGGAGCCGCGGCCGGGCGGAGAGCGGCCCCGGGCGGGACCTGTGCACCTGCGCCCCGGAGCCCCCGCTGTGTCCCGCGCTGCGGCGCCGGCGCGCGTGGACGGAAAGAGACGGACACTCAGGTACAGGCTGCGGCTCAGCGCAAGCCAACTGGGCCGAGCGAGCGAGGAAGATGAAGAAAGAAGAAGCGTCCGGCAAGGCCGCGAGTCCCTGGAAACGCTCCTCTGCGAAAGCGCGAGTGCGCGGCCACCACGAGGTCGCCAGGGACGTGGCGCTCCACGCAGCCGCCGCACCGGCCGGGTCAGCCGTCGGCCGCCGAGTGAGGCTAAAGCAAAGGCGGCCCAGCGGCGCTGGGAACCGCGAGCGAACCCTGGACGGAAACCACGGGAACTTTCTCCCGGGCCGCTCCGCCCCAGAGCCCGGACGGCCGCACCGGCCAGAGCGCGCGCGCGCCCGGCGCCTACCTGGTGGCCGCGGGGGGCTCGGGGCCGCGCGTGTAGTCCCAGGAGAGCGGCACGGCGCCCAGGAAGAGCCGCCGGGTGGCGCCCCGCGCGCAGCGCGCCAGGCCCAGGAGCAGGCAGGCGCACAGGGCCGCGCGCATGGCTGTGGCTGCCGGCGTCGCGGATGCTGCAGGCGCCAGCTTCCCAGCCGGTGCTTTCTGAGCCGCTGCTCAAGAGCTCGCCCGCCCGCGGGCGTCCAGGCCCGAGGGCTTCCTGAGGGTGGCTGCCGGAAAGGAAAGGGGGGCTGAGCCAACGCTTAACCCGTGCGGCCCCGGGAGCCGCGCGCGCCTGTCGGACGCGGGTGCGTCCCCACGTCCCGGCAGCCCCGGCCCGGAGAGCCCCTGCTCCCGGCCGCCCCCTCGCGGCCCCGGAGCCTCGCGCCCGTCCCACGCGCAGCGGACCGGTGGACCGGTGGACCGGTGGACCCGCGCCCGTCGCGCAGCGGCCGGTGCCTTGGGGAGCAGACGGCTGCCGGCCGCTGGCTGAAGGGGCCCGGCCTCCCCCAAGCGCCCGCACCTGGTCTCTTCAGCTTCCCCGGGCGCCCAGGGTTGCCTGCGGCTTGCACCCCACCCCCAACAGCGCCCTCCAGCCGCTGGCAACCGCGCCCCGATGCGCTTCCCTCTGCGAATATTCTTGCACTTTCCGTTGGGTGGCGTCGCCCGCAGGTTCCCGTCCTGCGACCTCCCACCTCCCGGAGTCCAGGCTCAAAGCTCCGCTGCCCCCTCCCCTGCACCCACCATCCCCGCCGTCACGCCCTGCGCCCCAAGGCCCAGGCTCACCCCAACACCCCACCCCAGCCACCGCGAGCAGGACGCGTTTCCCCCACGGCTCTGCTCCCTGCGGGTCCCTGCAGTTTCTCAGCGCCCCCCGTGGTGCCGGCCGGAGGCCCCGAGGGTTGGTGGGCGCCACCCCAGACTTCGCGGCCTGAAGCCCCGGCCAAGAAGCCTGCCCCGGCCGCTCGGAGCTGCCCGTTTCTCGGTGAGCAGAGGCTCTCCCCGCCCCTGGCTAATGGCAGAAGAGAACTTGACCGGGAGGAAGGGGCTTTCGTTTGCGAGCAGGCCCAGGGCAGGAGACCGCTGTTGCCAGGCCCCGTGCGCTTGGCAGAGGGCAGCTGCGCACGCACGGTTACAAGGCCAAGAAGCGGGGTGCGGAGGGGCAGCGTCTCTTGTGCCTTTGGAGACATGGCGTGGGTTGAGCGGGCGCCCGCTGCCTCCCGCTACCGCCCGCTGGGCACCAAGGCGGGGCTGTTGTCTCCCTTGTTAGAAGCGCAAAGACAGGGGCGTCAGCCTGGACGCCCACTAAGCTAACCGGGGAGCTTCTCCGGTGGGGAAAGGGGGGACAGCAGCGTCTCATCACGTGACGTGAAGGCACCCATCTGTCCGCCCCCTTCTCCTCCCTGCGTGGCTCCTTATTTTGCGTTGTCCCCTGGTGCTTCTCGGGCTGTCTGCGCTCGGGCGGACGCAGGCCATGTCTGCCGACGCCAGGCCCGGCTCGCACCGATGAGTGTGCGGCGGTCCAGACTTTCCCGGGGCCTCAGGGTGCTGGGGCTGATGGGAAGAAATTTGGCCCGTTTCTACAAGAGATGGTCACGCCAAGAGCTGGCGTTTACAGCGTTAAAAGCGCAGCGGTTCCCAAGCCTCGCTGACCAGGACGGGAAGTTTCAACCAGCCCTGGGGAGGAAGCGGGGTTCCCATGGGAACTGGCTCTGCAGCCTGGGGCTCGGAGGAAACCAGGCCGCTGTTTCTAAAACCGGACCCTAAAGCCTGCGGGCGCCATCCGGGTCCGTTTCGAGGAACGCTGGCTCGCCTGGCCGTGCGCGTCAGAGGGGCGCAGCCGGCACAGAGCGGCGGCCGAAACCCAGCAAGGCGGGCACCAACTCAGAATCCAAGGGCCAAGCTTCTCTTCCAGGGGCACGGGCCTCCTCCGCTGTCCCCGCAGTCCGCGGTGAGCCCCTCCACCCCTGCGCCCCGGGGGAGCCCTCGCGGCCCTTGCTGTCCCCACCCACTGAGAGGCCGGCTCCGCACCGGCAGGTCAGTGTCCACGACGATGCCTGGCGGCCTGTTGTCCCCCTTGGCAACAAGCGGCAGAAGCTGTTTGGGCGCCTTCTCTCTGCCTCTCACCAGGATGCAGGGCGATAGCTGCTGCGCTGCGTGCCGGGAACGAGCCCGCGGGACAGGGGACAATACAGTCAGCAAAAGTAGGAGCTGCTAGGGGGTGACATGGCTGGGGCGGGGGAGCCTGGCCATCCCTTCTAGAGGACACGCACGGTTGCAACGACACCGCGTTGCTGCTGCTGGGTGGAGAGCGAAGGTGAGGAAATGGCACAAGGAGAAACGGGAGCGGGAAGCAGGCAAGGCGGTGTGGGCTGGGGGAGAAGGAGCGAGGAAGGCACGTGGAGGGGAGCAGAGAACACGGGGCGGCCGTGGGGCCGGCCTGGGGGGGCGGTGTCGGGCTGCAGCTGGACAGGAAGGCGGCCAGGCCAGGCGGCGAGCTTCTGCTGTGAACAGGCCGCAAAGCGGGATCTGAGCTGGCTGCTGGCATGTGGGAGCTAGAGGCGTCGAAAGAGCGTGCAGATGTGGGCTTCGTGCCCGAGCCTGTTTCAGGGACTTTGGCTCAGGTGTCTCCAGCGGGGCCGTGGGCGAGGCTTGAGAACGGGGACCCGGTGGCGCTTCCTGTTCCATCGAACCTGTTGGGAGGTTTCGCTGCTGAAAACTTGCCTTGAGAGCTTTCCTTTCCGGCGTCTGCTCCGGAGCTTTCCACTGCCTAAGGCGGGAAGGGGCGCGGAGGGCAGTGGGCACGCCTTGCGTGCACCGCGCGTCTGGAGACAGCTGGGGCGGACGCCATACTTGGACCTCGCGTTTGGAGGACCCCACGTGTGCTCGTGCACTAAGCCCGAGCGGGCTGTGCGCTGGGGTAGCGGGGACGACGGCGGAGTTTGGACAGGTGGCGAGGGCCCCGGGCTTTGCTCGCAAACCTTGTACAAATTTCCCTCTGCCGCGTCTCAGGACTCGCTCTGACTCTGGAACCGCAGGAAAGGCTGCTGGCGGCAGAGAATCCCAAGGCCGAGCCAAGGGCAGAATTGCGAGCTCAAGGTCTTCTCTGGTTCGGGCCGAGAAAGAGCCTGTGGGCCAGCACATGCGGATTAAAGCGATAAAGGCATTTTTTTTTCTGGTTTGAAAAGCTTGTGAGATTTGCTGGAGGCTTTGCTCCCTGTTCCAGCAGATTGCACAAGTGCTTTGTCATGAAGCTGCAGCCCTGTCACCACGCGCAGGTGATAGAAGGGAACACTGGGAGCCTGGCAGTGGTAATGAAGCACTGGAGGCCGGGCACGGTGGCTCGTGCCTGGAAGCTTCAGCCTATGAAGCGGCAGGGACTAGGGATCGCGGTTCGAGTCCCGCCTGGGGCCCGTAGCGAGACCTAGTTCCAAAAAAACAGCTGGGCGTGGTGTCGCGCGCCTGTCATCCCAGCTACCTGGGAGCTGAGGCTGGGGATGGCTTGAGTCCGTGGTGCCCCGGGCAACGAGAGCCTGCGGTTCCACGGGCAAAAATAGCGAGACCTGGTCTCAAAAAAAAAAAAAAAAAAGAAGAAGAAGAAGAAGAAGCATCTGGTTGGAAACGTAGGCAATTTGGCTGCATCGAGTTGTGTTCCTGGCATGTCTCAGAGATGAGTGAAGCCAGTTCCTGCCTTCTGGGAGTGAGAGGTCAACGGGGGCGTTAGTGGACAGACTGAGGGGCACCCCCCTAGACCAGCCTGCTCCAAATGGGTTCTGCCATCTGCCCCATAAGGACAAGAGATACTCTTAGTGTGTGCAAGCGTGACGAGAGCACTCCCAGGTGTTTCCTCCCATTATCTGATGGATGGATCCGTCCAGGCCTCTGCAAGATGGATACAGACCTAGCAGCTGAGATGCAGGAGGAAGTGGTTCTTGAGCGGCCACACAAGTTCCGCTGAGAGACAAGCCCTTTACGTAAGATAGAAGGTAAAAGAAAAACTGGACAAAAAGAGGGAATGTAAGGCAGGGAAGGGAAGGGTGTACTGGGCTGCAGTTTCAAATGAGGAGACCGGTGGAAAGGATCCCGAAGGTTCCAGTTCAGCCAAGGAACTTGGGCTGGAACAGAGGACAATGAGGAACCGCCATGGGTCTGAGTATAGGAGGGCATCTTCCTCTTTGAACGATTGTTCCAGCCACGGTGAACGGAATAGACCTTAGGCGGACAAGGGCAGGAAGAGGGCGAGCTGCGAAGGGAGTGCTGACTGTGAACTGGGCTAGGATGGCAGCGCTGGAGGGGTGCAAAGTGATAGCCAACACCAGTCTCAATTGTCCCTGAGCAGCAGAAGGAAACAGTTTGAAGAAAAGGAAAGTGGTTTCATTTCTCGACAAATGAGGGCAGCAGACTTGTGTGTGAAAAGCCACCAGCCGGCTTAGGCAGAGGACAGGGGTCTTTAATATGCAGAGTTAGCAGGGAATAAAGGGGGCGACTGCAGGAGTCAGCCTGTCGTTGCCATGGAGGCATTCGGAGATTTGGGGAAGATGGGGCGGGGTGATGGAGCACGGACACTTGTTTTGTTAACACCCGCTGTTCAGCAGTGTCCAGCCTCCGACCCTGCCAGGAGTGTGAGAAGTGCAGGCTGTTACCAGGGCAGGTCATTAAATCTAGACGGTAAGTAAGAGCTCGGAAGGCTTGTCTGGTGGGGCAGACGTGACCTTTCATCACTGCAGCCAGTGATGGGGGCTGCTTAGGAACCTGATCTGCGAGCAGATGGGATTGATGCCCAGGTTCGGGGGAGCGAAGCTGCTTTTTAAGTGGGATGAAGATGAGAGCGGAGGAGACGCTTCGCGATTGGGCGCGCGGCACCATCTCCTCCCGAGCGCCGCTCTTAGCTGTGATCGCGCTGTTTAAAACCGTCCGTCTTCCTCGACAGCCTCCTGCGTACTGCAGGTGCCAGGAGGTGTTCAGGGTTTAAAGGAACAGTCAGGACCAGCCCGCACGGAAAGGCCCCGGGGAGGTGGGCTCCGGAAACCGCCTTCCGCGCAGCAGCGACCACCAGGTAGCCCAGCCGCTGGAAGGCCGGGTAACTTTCCGCGCACGCGCGCTTCCGAGCCCGCGGGCGTTTTTTCCGCGCACGCGCACTTCCGAGCCGGCGGGGCTTTTCCGCGCACGCGCACTTCCGAACCCGAAGTGCTTTTTTTCGCGCACGTCCGAACCAGGAGGGCCTTTTCGCGCATGCGCACCTCGCCTCCGCGGGGCGTGGCCCCGGCCGGTGACGCCGGCTGAGCTTTGTGACGCGGCGGGGCGTCAGGCTGGGGCGGGAGCGGCGCGCGCCCGGCCCGCCCTCTTCCGCGGCCGCCGCGGGAATGGAAACATCTGCACCACGTGCCGGAAGCCTGGGCGCGGTGGCCACGCTGCGCCACGCCGCGTCCTACCGCGCTGAGCCCCCGCGGCTGCTATCGCGAGACGAGCTCGCCGAGATGGCGGCGTCTAGTCAAGGTAGGAGCCGGTGGGCGCGCGCGGCGCCGCCGCCACCGCGCTGGCGCGCTTGCTGGCTGAGCGCCGGCTGGATTGGGGGCCGGTCCTGTGCCTCTCCGGCCCGGCGGGGCGGCGCGGGCCCGCTCCGCGCGGGCTCGCGCAGGGTCCCGGCCTCCGGGGACCGGCCAAGGTCAGGCGCTTCGGGGGGCTGAGCGGCCGGGTGGATGGAGTCTGCGGCGAGTTCCTCCGGGGGTTGACGCCGCCTCCGCGGGCAGGGCCGGTGGTGGCTGTGCTTGGCGCCCGCGGCGGCTTCGTTAGCCTCCTAGGATCTGGCTCCCTGCCCGCCCCGGGCGCGTCTGCCGAGCAGAGCCCAGCCGACGGGGCGCGCTGGGGCGGGCCTGGAACCCAGACTTCTGGCCGCCAGTCCCCTGGCTCCCGGCGCCCGCGCTCGTCGGCGGCGCGCACACGGCCCCTGGGAGCGAGCGGAGGCCGTGTGCGCCCTTGTTTTTCCTGACCCTTCGGCCGATGGGTTTGTCAACGCTACAGACGACGCCCCAGGGCCCACCGAAAAGTCAGCGTATTCCGAGATGTCTCGGGTGTCACTTAGTGTGCTCGCCGGTGGCTTATGTCCGTGGCGGCGGCAGCGAGACGCCTCCCCTGCCTCTCTCCCACTCTGCGCTCACAGACTTCACAGACCCGGCACGTGTGGCGGTGTCCGCCTCCCCCCTGGAAACGGGTGTACACCACCCCCCGCCCCGTGGCTTCTTAAATTCTTACCGGCCACCGCCGAATTGGGTGACCAAGTGGTGACCGGCTGCTGAGGGGGTTGCAGTGCCCAGCGTCAGTGACGTTCCTCAGAGCCAGCTGCCCCACTTCCCTTAAAATGTGGCGGCTGAGCAGCTGTTCGCGTCTAGGAAACAACCAGGAGTGGGAAACTTTGAGACGACTTTCCCAGTCTCAGCCTTTAGCCCGGTGATGCTGGCAGTGCTGTCATCGCTGATTTTCCAGGGCCCTTGCTGAAGGCTGACTCACTGTCACCTGGACTTGCTTCGTGGTCTTTGGTGGCAGCAGTGGTGAACTAAAGGGCTCTGATTTCATCCCCTTTTGATGGGAGTTCCCTGAGGGACTGGCTCCTTCAGGAGCGAGCTAAGGGCCCTAGTAGAATAGCATCAAAGCTAAATCCCAAATGAGTTCTTTATCTGAGACATCCTTTGGGGGAGGGGTTCTTCACCACAGCAGTAGTAGCTCACTGTTCCGCTCTAGAGACTCGGTAGCGAACTGTTTGCCAGCCTGCACGTGGCCCCATTCCCCAAACGTCAGACGTTTTCCTGCTTCACATCCACGTCGTGCTCTCCGATTTACCTTGAACGCTCAGGTGTGTGCGGTGTTGCAGAGGGATTGAGATGCTCTTTTCCTTCCTGTGGGTGTGCTGACACCTGCTAGCTCTGGTCCCGTCTCTTCAAAGGACTTTCACATCAGGTCACCTCGATGCCACGCCGCTGGCACTCGAGTGGCCATTCTCCACTCCTGTCTCTCTCCTCTGGTCGGCGGCACACAGCGTCAAATGCAGCTTTCTGAGTCTTGACACTCAGGAGCTGTGCTGCTCCAGTTTGACAGGAAATCTTGAAATCTGTTGAACTCGGCTCTTTTTCCCCAGAATTCTTCTGGCCACTTGGTGTGGCACATTCTGTCTTCCGCGGTGGTCACGGTGACTCACCTGTTCTGCGTGCTTGCGTCTTGGCGAGCCTGTCGCTCCTGCTGCTGCACGATGAGCTCTCTGTGCCTCATCTTGAACTGGCTTCTGTGCTGGCAGCGCCCGACCGGCGCTGGGCTTAGAGGTGCGGTGGCTCCTTCCCTGCCCTCTAGCCCCTCACTCCCTCAGCCACCCACCGTGAAGTCCAAGCACCTGGTGCAGGGAGGCCACTTGCAGGTCCAGTCGTTGTCACTGCTCTGGCTTCTTCAGGCCACTCTGAGCTCTCAGCTGCTGGAAACGGAGGTGAGCTGTCGGGCTGCCTGTCCTGTTTGAATTCCCAACAATCAGCTTGTCGTTTCCAGGCAAAAAATGTCCTTCTACTGGACTCCGTTGAGTAGATAGATCACTGTAGATCACTATGCCGAGAACGTGCTAAAAATGTGGACTCTTTCAAAACCTGCCCCAACTCCATTCACTTCACTCCTCCCTTCTCTTTGCGTGTTTGCTCACTGACGCTGCGGAGATGTCATGCCTCTGGGAGACGTCATGCTTTTCATTGAGCGTTTCCCAGTGAAACATGGCGATGATGATTGCGTTTTCTGGTTGTTCGTTTCTGGTGTCTAGAAACTCAGCTGAGTATTTTTGTCTTCTATCCTGGGACCTTGCTGCCTCAGTTACTGCTTTCAGTGGCTTTGCTAGATTACTTTGCACTTTCTTTACCCAGTGAGGCCACCGGCACTAAGCAGTTTTATTGCCTCCTTCCCCATCTTGCATTTCGTCTCTGTTGTCCTGTCTGCTGCCTGCAGTGTCGGACTGGCGTGAGGGGTGACGTGTTCTTGTCCTGGGGCTGATCTCAGGGGCCAGTTTCCTCAGCTTTGGGTTTGATATCTGTGGTATCTTTCCGTACATGCTCTTTACCAGCTAGAAGAAGCCCCTTCTTTTCCTCTTTTTCACTTAACCCTCTGTCTTTGCTTTAACCTGCACAGTATTGAGCTGCGCATTGAGTTTCTCCAGTTACTTTAGACTTCCTGTGGCAGTGTTTCATCATGGTATTCTTTGGGATTTATTGGCCTGTTTCCCCGTTCCCGTGTCCTTTACTCCTCGTCTGCATTTTCAGCAGCGTCGTGTTTTCTCAGCCTCACAATGCCTCTCTGACTGGTGCTTCTGGCCCGTTCTCAATCTTCTGGGACTCAGCAGCTCCTTAACTTTCCTGCTTGTTTACGACAGCATGTGGATCATCTCTGATTCAGCTCCTATTTTATTTCTTGGTTTTTCCATTATAAGGTTTTTCCCCTTTGCGTGGGGGAAATTCCGATTGCAACTTTGGCTTTGTTGTCGAGACTGCATGCCAGAGGGCGTTGGTCATGAGGGTGTGGTTCACAGCGACCAGCTGTGAAGGGCAACTTGATGGCATTTCGTGTTAGTCTCAGTGAAGTTGGTGTCCGGAGAAGTGTCTTCCCACAGAGAAACTAGTTTCCATTTTGGGTCAATCTTTTCAGCCTCCGTTTCTTATAAAATGGGCTTAGTCGGTGATGCCTTGTCCTGCTCCTACTCTGTGCTGTGGATTTAAATAGCTGTACGTGTTTACTGCTTGTCAGCGCAGCGCCTGGCAGATGGTCAGGGCTCAGTTAAGCGCACCTCTTATTTTTAGGTCACCAGCAGAGAGCTACGCGATCCTGAGCGCTGCGCGCTGCTCAGCAGAATGGGTTAGTTACCCTGGACAGGAGAGGCCAGTGAGACAGCCCGTTCCATCAGGGCGTGTTAAGTGTTTGCGAGCCGCCTGCCCGAGGTCCCTAGTGCTTTCAGACTGCCCAGGAGAAGCTGGACTGCTAAGCCAAGCTGTCTGGGGTTTGTTCCCTCACGAATATTTGCTGATTTTAGTCTACTTTTCAAAAATTGCTGGCCAGGAGTTAGAATTCCTCCATGACTTAAAGGGGAGTAATATTTTGAGGGTCGTAACACAACTGTCCCTTGAAATCTCGGTCGGCCGAGCCTGTAGTAATTATTGCAAACATAATGCCGTTTGCTTGTTGTCTTCGTTCCCGTAGGAAACTTTGAGGCCCTGGACTTGGCAGAGCTCACTAAGAAACAGCCATGGTGGCGCAAACTGTTTGGCCAGGAGTCCGGGCCCTCTGCTGAGAAGTACAGCGTGGCCACCCAGCTCATAATCGGCGGAGTCACCGGTTGGTAAGTGGCGCGCCAGATGGCCCGCGTGGCTCACGTGAGATTTGACGTGAGCGTGAGGGAGCTGCGTCCTCGAGCCAGGGACTGCTGTCATCTGTCTGCGGGCCATCTCGTTTGCTTCTCACAACCGCTCGTCCTCTATGCCCGTTGTCATCTGTCTGCGGGCCATCTCGTTTGCTTCTCACAACCGCTCGTCCTCTATGCCCGTTTATACCGGCTCAGAGAGGGGCGCTGGCCGGGGGTGTGCAGCTGGGGAGCTCTCGGAGGCTGGCTGCTCACTCGCTCCACCGCATCACTCCCTTCAGGCCCGCAGCCTTGGGCTTCGTTGGAGGAAGTGGGAAAAGATACCTAATGCTGCAGTTCCATAAGCTCTTCTTTTTATATTGGAGAAATGCGATGGCACGATAAAGCCCGCATGCGCAGGGAGCGTGTGGCGAGTGACGATCGGAGGGGGGCGCCGTGTGACAGCACTTGGTCAGGAGGGTGTGGCGAGCCCTGAGGCTCGGTGAGCTGAGTCCTGAGGGCCCTGCTGCTACCTCCTTGCTTTTCTTTCTGCGCTGGCGCCGCGACCTGGCGCTCCAGGTCCAGCAGGAATTGTCCCTGTGAGTTTCCTGTGTGACTGTAGCGTCTTTTTATCCCTCCGCACAGAGTAGCCGTTTGCCGCGACTCTGTTTCTGAGGCTGCGCTTCCCCACCCTCGCGGGCCACCTCCGACGTTAGGCAGGCTCCCGGCACCCCCGTGTATGTGGGGCCTTCGTGTTCTCCAGGACCCTCTTGCCTGCTTGCTGGCTAAACAAATCGGCATGTCGTAAGCTGCACGAATTTAAAGAGTTTAACAATATTGTAAGTATTTTTGTGCATGTGTTTTTGGTCTGGCTTCCCTCAGCCTAACACAGCAGTTTCCCAGTTCCTCTGTCTGCTTTTTCTTTTTCATCGCTGGCATTCCTTGGATGAGCCAGCTAGTGGATAGTGGTTTGTGTCCACTTGGGGGCAAGTTGCCGTGAACATCTGTGGGTGAAATGTTTGGAGACTTGCTTTCCTTTCTTCGTGGTAAATACCTGGGACTAAGAGGACCGGGTCCCATAGCAGCTGAATGTTAACAAGTGGAGGAGTAGTTTCACCAAGTGCCTCACGCCTCACATCTCACATCTCCACCACCAGTGAGGGTCCTAGTGTCTCCAGATCCTTGTCGTGCCTTAGGTTGATGTCTTTGATCATAGCTGTCCTAGTGGGTATGAACTGGTGTCTCTGTGGTTTTAATTTGGGCTTCCCTGATGACTGCTGATGTTCGAGCGCCTTTCATAAGCTTAATTTTGCCATCCACGTGAGAGCTCTTTATATATTCTGGTACAAGCATTAGATAGGTGATTTGCAAGTATAGTCTATTCTGCCACTTTCTATGATCTTAGCAGTATTCAAACAGCAGCAGTTCTTAATCTTGAAGTGTTTATCAGCTCCTTCTTTTGTTGGTCTGGCTTTTGGACTCCTGCCCGAGAATATTTGTGTAACCCAGGGTCACCAAGATTTCCTTCTAGGTGATCTGTAGGTTCGGGTTTTTCATTTTGGGGCACGATCCACCTTGATTTATTTATACTACAAGACGTAAGCCGTTGCACGGTCTTGTTTTGCACAGGGATATGTAATTCTTGCGGTAATTTCTGTCCATTGCACTGAATTGCCTTGCTCTTGTGTCAAGAATCGTTTTCACTGGGGGTGTATTTCTGAAATCTCAGTTGATCTGTCTGTCTTGGTGTTGCTGTCACGCTGCTTTGATTACCATAACTCCATCATCACGATGTCAGGCAGAGTCAGCATCACAACTTGGTTCTACACGCCAGTCTCCTTGACTTTCATTCAGTTCCACACTCCCTCGTTCGGGCCCTTAGACCATTTGCTTTTGACTTTGTTCTTGTTGCCACACGGTTCTAACTTACGGTTTTTGGGATCAGATACATGGGCACACATGTGTGAGTAGTTACATATGTGTGCGTGTATGTGGGGTTTCCATCAAGGTGAAATTCACATGACATGAAACATGTGACATTGAAGTATGGGATTCAGTGACCTTTATCGCCTCATGGATTCATCAACTACCACATCTGTTTCTTGTGCGTTCCATGCCTCGGTAGGATCCGGATTTCCATCTGAGGTCTTCCTCTGCATGAAGCTTTCCCCTTAATCTTTAACTTGCCTGGCACTGCTGGTCTGCTCGGTCTAGAGAAGTGCTTGGGGGTAACCGCGATAGGAACAGTTGCCTTGAAGTCCCAGGACAGGCTTGCTTGGAGCGCGCCGAGAGCGTGGGCAGAGTAGCGCCCACCTGAAAGCCGTCAGCTGTGAAAGGGGAGCGAGAGAAGGGGTGTTAATTGTTGCTGCAGTGGATGGAGCATGTCTGCCCTCGCGGATCAGACCCTTGGTCACCAGGCGTTGCCGCCGTGGCCCCCCGAGAGCCTTTGTGTGCCCGTCCCCACCCACCCCTGGCCACATGCCAAGTCCTGCTCCTTAGCCCTTGCCGACACCCTGACCCCAAATGCAGGCCCGCGTTCCTTGATTTCCTTCACAGACCGCTCCCCTCTGCCCCCCCAGCACCCCCTTTTGCCTTACTGCCTCCAGCCCAGGGCACAGCCTTGGCACCGCCACCCCCCGGCCTCCTTGGTGGGACCAGGTACCCTGAGCTGCAGCTGCAGCCACAGGTTTTCCGTGGCCGGCACCCAGCGAGCGTGGAGCCCAGTGCAGGTCCCGGCAGCGCCCCTGGGGCAAGGGCCGCCTGGGGGTGTCGTGTCTCCGTGACCTCCCTGCACTGCTTTCCCTCCGCAGGTGCACGGGCTTCGTTTTCCAGAAGGTCGGGAAGCTGGCCGCCACCGCTGTGGGAGGTGGATTTTTCCTCCTTCAGGTCTGTATGCACAGATGCTGTGGGCGGGGCGGTGAGGGGAGGTGGGCATGGTGTGGGGAGGTGGGCATTAGCACGCTCAGCATCCCGGCCGCCTTGTCCCGTGTTTGCTGGGGCGCCCTGGCCGGAGGGTGTGGCCCTGGCTCTGGGGACTCTGCTCTGCCCGTGGTCGGCCTGCTCCCTGCACAGCCTCTGGGCCTCCTCGGTCGCCGGTAGCAGCTCCTTCAGCTTCGCCAGGAGCCTTGTGGCTGCTGGGCTCGGCTTCTGGCAGCCCCGCCAAGCTCACCCTCTAGCCTTGGGGCTCCTGCCGGCTTCTCCGCAGCTCTCCATGTGGCGGGCCTCTGTGTCGGGAGCAGGGCCTGCCCGGGCAGTGTGACAGCCGCCGCCTTCCTCTCGAGCCAGGAGGCCGCGTGCTTCCTCGCCTCACCTGACGGCGCCAGCGGTGGCTTCCTCGCCAGCACAGTGTTTGGGGCGGGCCGTGGTGGAGCGGACGGAGGCTCCGCCTTATTCTTAGGGTGCCGGCTGCGGGCTGGGGTGCCCGGGTCTCTTGCCGAGCGTCCTCTCGTGAACGTCTCAGGCTCGGTCAGATGCTTTGGTCGAAGACCGTTCGGAGCGTCGCCGGTGTTGCGCTGTCAGCACTTGGCTGCGTCGCCGCCACGTTGCATGAGCGTGGCCCGCCTGGCTGCGTTCCCGCGGTGTGCGTCGCCGGCCACCTCCAGCGGTGCCCGTGAGGCTGTCTCCTCGCGTCCTTTGATCTTTCAGGTGTCTGGTCCGATGCAGCGAGAGCAGCTCGCTGGTGGCCGTGCCCTGCGGTCTCGTGCAGCTGGACTTTGGCCTTGCACCGGCCGCTTTCCTCCTAACTTCGCCTTCGCCACGGCCCCGCCTTAGGCTGATCTGTGCAGGTCACGCGGGAGCGCCCGGGCCCCTCTGCCGGGGGTTTCTCGGGGCCTTTTCGCCACCTTTCGCAGGGCTGCTTGTGCGTGTGCGGCGCCCCGAGCGCCCTGACCTGGAAGAGCCCTGACCCATTTTGAAGTGGGGCTCCTCTGAGAACCCCACGGCGTACGCGTGCGCCCGTCGCCGGTACGTAGCTGGCAGCTGCTCGGCTGCGTGACGGGGTGACGCTGAGTAAGGTGGCGCCTGGAGGAAGAGCGGGAAGGGGCTCCGGGGGCGCGCGCTTCGGTTTTCGGAATTTGCGCTCTGGGGAGAGATGACCTGGCCGAGGCCCGGCGCGGACTGGCGATGGGCTGGCGCCGTGCTCTTCGTTCCGAGGCCAACGCCACCGCCGAGAAGAAGCCCGTCCGCTGCCCTTGGCGGCGGCGTTGTCCCTGAGTTTCTCTTTCCCAGGGGAAGCAGCTCCAGTTTCTAGCACCTGGCCTGGGGCCGTGTGGGGAGGGGGGTGCCGAGCTGTGTCGCAGAGCCTTGCGGTGGAAAGAGCTGGAAGGTGGGGAGTCGGAAGGCTTTGCACGACGTGCCTCCTTGGCTGTCCAGGCGGGGAGGAAGCCCAGGCCTGTGTTTCTCATCTCAAGTTGTTGTTGTCGCCCCAGCTTGCGAACCACACTGGCTACATCAAGGTGGACTGGCAGCGCGTGGAGAAGGACATGAAGAAGGCCAAGGAGCAGCTGAAGATCCGCAAGGGCAACCAGCTCCCCACAGAGGTCAAGAGCAAAGCGGAGGAGGTGAGACTTGATCTGCCTCTGCGCAGCCTCCCCTGGCCCCGGCCGGGCGGTGCAGCCTTTGCCCAGCTCCCTCTTGGCTGCAGCACAGCCGTGGGGCCGAGGGTGGCGCTGCTCAGCCTGACTCGCACGTCCTCCGCACCCACGTGGTGGGAACTTCCGGCCCGGGCGGCGGCTTCCCTGGGGTGGCGGGCGGGGTCCCGACTCCCGCGCTTTGGCTGAGCTGAGAGCGGCGCCCGCGACCCGCCGCCCAGGTTGTCCAGCGCTGCCGTGTGGCTGCGGCGCAGCGGCTCAGGGGTTTGGCCCGAAGACTGCCCGCCGGGACCATGAGCCCTAGGAGCGCTGCGCTTCGCCCAGTAACGTGCTTCCTCTGTTTCTAGGTGGTGACGTTTGTGAAGAAGAACGTTCTGGTGACGGGTGGGTTTTTCGGAGGCTTCCTGCTCGGCATGGCCTCCTAAGGAGGGTGACTGTGCGGCCACTGTTGCTGCGTTTTCCCAGCCAGCAGCCTGTGCGCTCCGTCGTAGGACTTGGAGCCCGTTCTCCTCTCCCGTGCCTTCCTCCCTGCCGTGGCGTGTCTGAATGGCTTCTCCGGGCACCTGTAGGCTCAGTCACCCACGAGCTCGCGGCGACAGAAGAGACAGTACTCTTGCGCTCTCCTCCCGGCACACTCCCCGCTTGACTAGTCCTAGGCCAGCAGGAAGGCACCGGTCCCTCCATGTCAGGAGCCGCCCGAACATGTTGCCAGATCAGCGACTGGGGGCACGAGTGGAATGACAGCGTCGCCTCGACTGGTGACGGTGCCTGGAGATGCACGCGTGAGGGGGCGGGAAGGAGGGGCTGAATACACTTGTTTGGCGCGTGAGCGGTGCTGGTGTTTAATGTCTGCTTTGTTCAGTCGGTTTTGTTGTTATTTTCTTATTTTGGAGACCAGGTCTCACTACTTTTGCCTGTGGAACCGCAGGCTCACATTGCTTGGGGTATCACGGACTCAAGCCATCCCCAGCCTCAGCCTCCCAGGTAGCTGGGATTACAGGCGCGTGCCACCACGCCCGTGTGTTCTTTGAGACTAGGTTTCACTATGCTGCCCCTGAGTGGGACTCGAACCGTGATCGTGGCCCCGGCCCCGGCCTCCTAGGCTGCCGCTCATAGGCACGCACCACCGTGCCCGGCCTTGTTCAGTCAGTTTTGATTCCAGGAGGAGACTGTTCTCTGGAGGTGGCCCGAGCGCCTGAGCCGCCGCTGCGGCCTCGCCAGGCTGTCGGAAGGCGCAGGACGCGACCCGGCGTGAGCCTGCCTGCTCCCACGGGTTTATATAATATGATGAGGGGCCCCGGGCTGGAGGGAAGAGGCTCTTGGGCCTCTTTAGCCTAGGGAGGGTGGTCAGCTTCGAGCTGCTTCGCTGCGTCCGGACGCCGCGGCAGCCCGGCTCGAAGGGCAGCAGCGCTCGCCCCCGTCGTCGGTGCCCCCGGGGAGTCCCCTGCGGACATTTCTGGGCACCGACTGCACGTCCTGCTGGAGCGGTCGGTCTGCACCTGGGATGTCTGCTTCCGGAGGCCCGGCACAGAGGAGCCAGCGACCCCTAAGCTTGCGGCGCCCCGCCACCTGGGCGCTTCTCAGACCCTCCTCTCAGGTCTGTTTCCACTTCTCTTGGGAATGTTGCATTGCCCGTGGGAAGCGCAGCGCTTCCTGGAATTCCTCCGTTCGCGTTCTCCTCCAGCCACATGACTCCACTGCCCATGTTTATGCCGGGGTTTGTATGTTTCCCCACTTCCTGTCGTGTCAGCCTTCCAAGGAAACGGGGAATCGTCCAGCGGCCTCCGCGGAGCCCCCCCCCCACCTGCATGCTCATCGCCGCACCTTCTGTATCGTTCCGAAGCAGACACCTGTACTGCTGGGTGGCGCTTCGGTGTTCTGACAGCCTCAGTGCATGTGTTAGGCCAAGACACGAACAGAATTCTCAGTGGCGTCCAGTACCTGGGCAGCGTCACGGGTTCGCGCTGGCGGCTTCGAACCCGCGGCCACGTGGGGCTCGCGTGATAGGGTGTGAGCGGCGGGAGCTTGTCCCTCGGGCTCCTCCGCCGAGCCCCTCCCGTGTGGCCGTGTGGCTCTGGCTGACACCACGTGGATCCGAGCTGGGGCGCAGGGCGACGCGGGGAGGGGGGGCAGGTGCCAACACTCTTGGGGGGGCTGGCGGGGCCGTGGACGGGTCCCGAGGAGCTCAGAGCCCCCTGGTGTAAGGGGGAGGGGGCGCCCACGGTCCGAGGGGCTGCGCTCACCACGACCCCTCCTGCCTAGAAAGCGCTTGGTAGGCGGTGAGCTGCTGCTCTGCTGGCCGCTTTCCCTCCCTCAGGGCCCCATCGCTGAGAAGACGGCCTGGGGCCTCTTGGCGCAGGCGGCCTGCCCGGGTTCAGGCTGGGGCGGAGCGCTGCTCCCCAGCTGTGAAGGCGCCAGCTTGGGAGCGTCCGCTCCGCAGCCTGGGCCGCTCGGTGCCACGAAGATGGCGCCACAGAGCGCAGGAGGCACTTCTGTCGCCTGACGACATGGAATGGGATCTGGATCTGCACGTGATGTAAACAGTTGTCAACTGCTTCATTAAACTGTCTTACTGTTCCCACACGCGTTGATGTAGTGATTGCGCGAGCTGCTGGCGCGCGTGTGACCAGAAAGCCTTTCCAGGGCGCGTGTCGACGAGTGCTCCTCAGGCTCCTCCCCACTCGTGACTCTACCGGCCTGTGAAGTGCTCTGAAGCCTGGCGGGGCAGACGCTGTCTGTCTGACCTCGCGTTCCCCAGAGTTTCCTAAGCAGAGAGCCCCCCCTTGAAGCGCTGCTTCCAAGAACCCTTGGGCTCAAAGCATGTCCGAGCATTGATGCATAGCCCGCAGCAGAGCCAGGGCCGCTCTCGTGAGCTGGGAGCCGCAGGGAAGGGAGGATTTTGCGTGTTGGGGACCAGGTGTTTGTGTTCCCCCAGACCTACCTGGAAACCTAACCTTCAAGCTGACGCTAGAGGGAGGAGGCCTTGGGGAGGTGATTGGCTCGTGACAGAGAGCTGCTCCCCTCTTCAGAGAACCCAGCGCACGCTCCCCCAACATGTGCTGACTGAGAGGTTGAGCCCTCTCAAGTGGGGAGGGGGTCTTGGCTCAGGCGCCTAGCCTGCCTTGGCTGTGGGCTTGCAGCCTCCACAGCAGAGCCTGAAGCCACTGAGGGACCTGTCAGAATGTTGATGCTCCTGCTTTAGAAGCAGTCTTCTGTGGTGGCCAGTGGTGGTACTTCTAGAACCTGTTGAGGAAAAGCAAGTGGCCTGTGCCCCCCCCCCCAAGGGCACGCCCTGGAGTCACTGCCTCAGCCAACACCCGGCTCGGCTCGCACTTTGGCCCTGCCGGGCTGCTCCCAGCAGTCAGCCTGGGAGTTCCTGGTAGTAGGAGCTGCCCGATAGGCCCGCCCTCCTCAATAGACCCTGAAAGAAAGTGACCTTGACGCTGAGATTGTCCACTTGTCTCGGCTGGAAGGATTGGCTGCCCCCGAGACAGAGCGGTCCTCCCCTAGACCTTGGCATGTGGGTTATTTTGAACTGAGGCCAGTTGAGGCCCCGAAGCCTCCAGAGAAAGTGGGGGCGCTCCCGCCCCTCCCCAGAGGAGCAACAGTTGGGCGCCCTAGCCAGATGCAGGGTTTCCGCCAGAAATAGCCACCCGTGAGGGGTAACGCGACGACGGAGCAGGCCACCCTCTCGTGCCTGCCGTCACAGCCGCAGCTCCGTTTGAGCAGAGCAGGCGAGCCACCTGGGAATGCCAGTTCTGCCGTGGCTGCTTTACAACGCAGCGCCCTCTGGCCCGGCGGAGGCGGACGCCGCCCTTGTGACTGCTCGGGTGCGGGGCCCCGTGGGGGGTGTCTGTCAGACCCCGGAGCGGGGGGCCTTCCCCCGGCCGCTTTGGCCTCGAAGGGGCCAGGCCACGTGCGCCTGCGGCCGAGTCTGCTGAGTGTTCTGACAGCAGCAGTGGCCTTGCCGGCCACGGCACCGGCACTTGAGCTCGCGTCCACTCCCCGGAGACAGCGTCGGGGGGCCCCCGCGAGGCTGCTGCCGCTGCGGAGCTTATGGAGCCCCAGCCGGCGCGCCTGCCGTGGGCCACTTCCCGCAGGCCGTCGCTCAGCACCCGGCTCCGTGGCCCGTTGTGCCCAGGTCCCTGCGCGCGGCGTTTCTGACCTCCTGCGGGCAGCGGGCTCCCACAGGGCCCTTCCGAGGCCCCCTCAGCTGCTGGGGGCTCAGGACTCGGAGGCACGCCCTGAGCCTTTCAGCAGCTCGCAGCGCCTGGTGGAGGGGCGGGTGGGGCGGGTCCGCACACAGGTGCCCGTCCTGGTGAAACCAGGCCCCCGCTAGGGTTCCCAGCCTGGGAACTGTCCAAGCTTGGTTTCATGGGGCTTCCTCGCAGGCCCTCTGCTAGGGGCCGCCACCGCGCAGCGGCCTTCCCTTACTGACACACACCCCCCCCCCCCCCCCCCACCCCCGCTGGAAGGCGCGGGTTACCCTGGCAACAGCCCTGGCTGGCGCTCAGGCTTCAGGCGCGCCGTTCCCGGAATGCGGGCGCATAGTTTTCTGAGGCCAGATCGTCACGTCGCAAGGACAGACCGCAGCTTCACGACCGCCCCTCTTCTAGCAGCTCAGCTTTATTGCAGTCTACGCTTGCTTTCAAATGCTCTCAGCCTGCTCTGCAGACAGGGCAGAGCCGCCCGCATCGAGCGTGGCCTTGCGCGCTGGGTGTCTGCGGCTGCGTGGCTATGGAGAGCCGGGGAGACGCAGCCCCCCGGGGGCCCGCGGGGCTTCGGTGTGCAGCGGCTTCGGTGCCCGCTTTTCTTCGTCCTCTTCCCTTTCAAAGCCCGAGCAGACCAGCGACCTGCCCTTGGGGAGGCGGGCACAGCACTGGCGCAGCTCCCGGAGCACGGCCTGGCACTTGGACTCCACGTAGCTGTTGGCTGCAAGACAAGGCTGGGCTCAGTGCGGGCGCCCTCGGCTGCAGACCCGGGAGAAAGGACGTGCCCCCCTCCGCCGCGTCCCCCGACCGCGGGGCCGGCCACCAGGCTAGCCAGGGGGCAAGTCACAGCGCGGCCGCTGCTTCGGCGCGCGCCTCCGGCCGCTGGGCCTTTGCTGATTCGGAGAACCAGAGACGCGCCACGCGCCCTCCCTGTGTGTGCGCCGGGCTGGGCCGACTGCAGCCTCAGGCTTCCTGCAGGCCCCTGCGCAGCCCTGAGCTGGGGCGCTCGTGCCTCCTCGGAAGACTTGCGCACACAGAACGGACCGGGCCCCTGGGCGCCTCCTGCCTGACCCCGCCCAGAGAGACTGGCTGGCCGCCCTGGCGTCACCCTGCACGGCCCCAGACCCACACTCGCACGTCAACGTTCCCATGCGTGAAGCGGTCACGACAGGTCCGCCTCGCGGGTGGAAGAGTCCCGCGTCCCGGCACGTTTCGAGCCCTGCGCCCTCCCTGTGCACCGGGGAGGCGGAGCTGTCAAACACGCTTCCTTGACCTCCACCTGTGGGGGGGCGAGTGGCTGAGGCGTGGCCAGCCGCGCGTGACACGGTCGCAGCCCTACAAGTGCTAGGGTGCGAGAAGGGGCCGCTTTGGCCCCTGAGAGCTTCCTCCCGAGTTCCGTGTTTGTTCTGCCGGTGCCCGCTGGCGGCTGCTTGAACGTGCCGGCCGTTTCTGCAGCTTTGCCCTGTCCCGCGGCACGACTGCTGTGACCTGCCCCGCTGACCCCCTCCTTACGAGCCACCTTTTCTTTGTTTCTGTTTTCTGAGACCGGGTCTCGCTGTTTTTGCCTGTGGAACCGCAGGCTCCCGTTGCCCGGGGTACCACGGACTCGAGCCATCCCCAGCCTCAGCTTCCCAGGTAGCTGGGATGACAGGCGTGCACCACCACGCCCGGCTATTTTTATGGGACTAGGTCTCGCTACGGGCCCCCGGCGGGACTCGAACCGCGATCCCTGGCCCCGGCTGCGGCTTCCTAGGCTGCCGCTTACAAGCACGCGCCACCGCGCCCGGCCTACACAAGCCACCTTTCTAAAGGTGGGACTTGCTGCCCAGCCTCCCCGGGCCTCCGGTCCTGGCTGAGATGGCCTCGCTCTCCCCTTTCTGCGCCGCCGGTGCCGGCTACGCAAACAGCGTCTCCGAGGGCCCCCAACCGGCCGTGCAGGGGCAAGATGCGCGTTAGTTCACGGCAGAGAGTGAATGTGGTACCACCTTGTAGACATTTCTGCAGCTCGCAGGCCTGCTTCTGGCACGGATCCTTCTGCGGCATTTCCGGAAAACTAAAAGGGAAAGAAAAAAGAGTTTCACTCTCTCTTTCATCCGTCAAGATCTCGGAGCCCTGCTAGTGGCGTTTTCTTCTCAGACAAGCAGCGGCCTCTGCTGGGAAGCGATCCCACCAGGAACACTCTGCCCACTCGTGGGACGAAGCAACCGCATTCGCGCAATATCCACGCCTTCCAGCGCGGAAGCTCGAAGTAGCTTCGCACGGCCTGAAACACATTCCCTGCCATCACCTCGTCTCGACCACTGCCAGCCAGTGCTGCAGCGCAAGCTGCGACCCCGCGCGCCCGCCCGCGCGAGCACCCGGACACCCGTGGGAAGTGAGCGTTTTTCCTCACGAGTCGTGTGTAAGGTGGGCTCACACCTACCTGGAAGCCCAGGAGGGCCGTGTGGGGCAAGGGTGGGGCACGCCCGAGGCAGGAGGGACTGGCGCAGCTACTGCGCCCGAGGACTTTCCAGAACGAAAGCTCACTTCTCGGGGCCTCAGAGCACCTGACTAGTTCCACGGAGGACATTCCTTGTGAGGGAGCGAATGCCTTCCCAGGGCTCAGGCTTGCTGAGAAAGGCGCTGGCGAGGCGGCGCCCTTACCCACACCAACTCATTCCAGCCTCTGTAGCCAGACAACGAATGGAAAGGCCCGTGATTGCGCTCAGCGACTTCCGACAATTCGAAGACACAACTTGAAAAAGGAAAAAAGCCCGGGAGCCTCTGCGGCTCGTGTCATCGATGCAAGTGGCTGCGTCCCCGCCTCCCCCACCCCAAGCCCGCGTGGGGTCAGGGCTGGGAGGGGGACGGTGGAGCGAAACCTCGGATATTTACAGGGCGGGAGAAGGAAGGGCGGGCGATTGCAGGGCAGGGGAGCGACGGAGCCGCCGCCGCCGCCGTCTTCTCTCTAGGTCAGTACCAAGTCCTCCGAGACCGGGTGCTGGGGTGCGGCCGGCCGGCAGGCGCTGGCTCTTCTGGGACTCGCGGACCCCAGCTCCCGCCGCCGATGTCCAGTGCCGGCCGGGCGGCCCTCTCCAGAGGAGCCGGCTGTGAGCTACGGGGCCCGACTGAGGGCTTTCGGGCAGCGGCTGGCTGCGCGCACGCCCTCGCTGCAGTTCCGCCCGTGGGGGTCTTCATGGCCCTTCCTGAACGTGCGTCCGTGGGCAGTTCTTCAACCCGCGCCCGCCCCCGGGCCCGGCGGCGGGCGGGCGGCGGCGGGCGGCGGCGTGAGGGCCGAGTCCCGGGCAGGACGGAGGCGCGCATCCTCGAGCCCCGCACCTGCGGACGAGAGACCCCGTCACGCCGGCGCCGCCCGCAGCCGCAGCGGACGGGCGGGGGCAGCCGAGCACCTACCAGGTTAGTCGTGGGGCAAAAGCTTAAGCAGCAGCTCCCGGACCCCCCTGACCTGTCGGGGGAAGCGGAGGTCAGAGGGCGCGGCCGCGGGTCCCGCCCGCGGGGGAACAGGCCCGCGCCGTACCATCGTGTGGTGCTCGATCTGCCACAGGCGCGAGCTGCTGTCCATGTAGCGCCCCTCGGGGTACAGCTGCCACATGAGCGGCAGCTGCGAGGTGAGCAGCTGGCTGGGCCTGGCCGCGTCACCTAAGCGCACCGGCACCTGCGTGACTCGGGCCCTGAGGCAGCTCGTGTCCTGGTGGAAAGAAGCGGTTGCAAACAGGAGCCAAGACTTGAGGATCCGGAGCGCGGCTCGAAGGAGCCCTCGCGCGGAAAGCCGCGCGCAAGGCAGGGAGCGGTTACCTGTTCCAGGACGGCCAGCCACGTGCGCTGCTGTTCGTCGCGGTAGACGCCCTCCTGGTGGACCCAGAGGCGATCCGGCGGGGCCCCCACATCCTCTCCTGCCATTCCGGGCTTTGGCTTCCAAGTCTAGCCCTGCTTTTCTGCACCTGTGCCTGCAGCACCCGCGCACAGGACACAGGCGTGACTTGGGGTCTGAGAGGACTCACCGGGGCGCGTGGCCACCCGGGCTGGCGGCCGCCGGGCAGGGCGAGGCGCCCGGCGCCGCTGCCTGCGCGAGCCCGGGCGCTCACGGCTCCCTGCCAGCGCCGCGGGCCTGCCGACCGGCTGCCGCCCGGGGCTGGCTTCGCCGACGGGACACGGGCCGTGTCCCGCGGGCCCAAGCCGCGTGCGGGCCGCGCCCGCGTTCGGAGACGGAGAGTGGAGGCCCGTGGAGGGTTTTCCGGGTGAGACGCGGAGCTTCTGCTTTAGGGCGAGCGGCCCAGGTGCCGCCTGCTTAGGCTGGGCGTCTCCAGAGGGGCGCGGGGAGGGGAGGCGCGAGAGGCCTTCGGCCCCACGCGGCGCGGAGGTGCGCGACCGCGAAGGTCGCTTCGCTCCGCGACGGCTTCGCGCGGCTGCAGGAGCCCGTCCCCCACGGAGCGGTGCCTTAGCGCAGGGCGGTCCCCTGTGCCCGCCGCTCAGCTGACCCGCGCGCCGGCGCGCTTGCTGCATGTCCACGTCTGCCCCCGCCGCGCGGGCCCGGCCCGGACCCCCGCCGCGGGGAACCGCCCGCCGCACTGCCCGCCGCCTCCGCGAGGGGCCTCGGGCCGTTCCCCGCCCAAACGGCCCGGAAGCGGACCCTCCCCGTGGCCCGCTGCCTGCGCGGAGCCCGGCCCCAAGCGGGCGCCAGTCATCGCCTCGGGCTTCTTCCTGTTCCTCGGTGGCTACCAGCTGGCAGCCACCGACTTCAGCGACGCCACCGTGTCGGCGCAAACGACCCCCAGCACCAGGCTCTTTCTAGCTCGATCGCTGCCGAGGGTGCTTCGCCGGCCCGTGTGCCTGGCCGGCACCGCTGCAGCCGGGCACAGCTGTCTGTGCCCGGCGGGAAACGCTTGGCAGCTGTGGAAACGAGCGCTCGTGTCACCACCTGGCCCCTGGCCGCCACCGCCTTGCCCAGCTGACTTAACACAGTGTGGCAGCTCCCTGAGCAGGACCGACGTGGTCCCAGGCTCCCTGACAACGGTCCCGCCGTGGGCCGCTTGGAAGCCAGCGCCCCGCGGGGCAGGGCGCACGCGCTTGGCGTCGCTGCCGTCAAAGCCAATGCTCTTGCCATTTAGCAGTCGCGACGGTTGTGCGGGTCCTCCTCCCGGGGTGTCGGGAGGACGTGCGCGGGTAAGAAGCCCGGAAACGCCGACGGAGGGAGACATGGAAGCCTGGCTGTGAGCACAAACGCAAACTGTACGCCCAGCACCTGTTTCAGAACGAAGCGGGGTTCAGGGCTTGGGGAGCACCTCAGACAGGCTTGCAGCACCGGCGCACAGGGACGTCTGCGCTCGTTTTCAGTGAAAAGTGAACTTTTATTGGCCACGCTGGCATCAAAGGGAAGCCAGCCCCTGGAACCAGGGCGCTTGCCCGTGGGCGGGGCTACTGTGAACCACTACAAAGCGGTTGCTGAGGCCCGGGTGTTCTGAGAAGAAAGGTGGCCTGCCGTGCGGCCGTCAGCGGGCAGGAGCCTGGAGCCCACAGGGAGCGTGGGGGTGAACAACCCGGGCAGAGGAAGCAGAGGCAGAGCGACAGGGAAGGTCAACCCCCCCTCACAGGTGGTGGCGGTGGGATGCCATCTGCTCCCCTTCCTCGGTGCCGCAAGCCTGGGCCTGGCAGTCCCAGGTGCGCCCGCGCGGCAAACGCTGACGCGAGCAGAGAGCACTTTCCTCACATTTTCCTCAGGTTCTCTGGTCACAGAACTGCGGGCCCCCAGGGAAGGTGAGTCTCTTAAGATTTCTAGAGCAACTTAGGTCCCAGGGGCAGGACGAGCAGACCCCTGGGCACCCCAGCCACACGCTCGAGCGCTTGCGAGGCAAGTGTGCCTGTGCTCCGCGCCCGGGAATGCAGGTGACTGCGCAGGAAGGCACTTGTAAAGGACGTGCGCCCTGGACAACAGCCAGCACAGGACTTCCTGACGTAGCGAAACCATCTTTGTTGCTTACGCAATGAGTTGTTGGCGTCTTTTAGCAAAGTTTTAAGCTTAGGAAAGTTTAATTATTCCCCAGGCGTTTGCATAGTTTGTGAGCATTATTTAGAATCACGGGTTTTATTCGAAGCCACTGAAGTTCTCCATCGACAGAAGGGCGACACCAAGAAGCTGGCACCTGGCCGCCCACCGCCTAGCTTGGTGACGGGCCAGCGGCCCTCTCCGGCTCAGCTCCGGGCATGTAAATGACAACAACTTAGTGACAGCTTCCTGGGTTCTGATCACAGCCACCCGGTTAGCTGGACACGCTACACCCCGACGCAGGCCGGGAAGACACACAAGCGGGGTAACTTGCAGGAGGTGAACGGCTAGGAGGGCGCACAGCGCGACTGCAGTGGTGTCGCTTTACGCGAGCAAGGTGTGGAAACGCCATACACTTCTGCGCACTGTGAACTGTTTGGTGCTCCAGGTGCACGTTTAGAGCTGCAGGAGCCGCCCCAGCGTTATAACGTCAGCGACAGTCATTCTGCAACATGAGACTGAGCCACAGAAAGACAAACGACTGGGACTTTTTGCACTGCAAAGAGCACGTCAGCACGCAAGGGGGAAGCACCTCCGCGCGGAGGGAGGGCCTGCTAGGCGCACTGTCACCGAGGCGGACCTGGTGGCAAGTTGAACCTGCGGAGAGACTGGCACGACGCCCGTGCCACTGCACGTCGGAAGCTGCCCGCAGCTGCACCGTTACTGACAGCGTCGTGGGCAGCTGAGGCGCGCCCCCCGGCACGAGGTGCGGCGCCGGGGGGAGACGCGGGTCGCAAGTGGGTCGGGAGAAAAGAGCAAAGCCCGCGCCTCCGCCCGGCTCCCCCAGCACCCGCCGCGGCCTCTGCCGCCGCCACGCACGGGCCCCCGCACACCCCCGCAAGCAAGCGCGACGCCGCGGGCCGGGGGTGCACGAAGGAGCTGGTGGGGCTGAGAGTCGTCCTTGCGGCCACGGGTACCTCCGGCCCCGGGGAGTGGGCGTCTGCGCTGTCGCCGCAGGCACGTGGGACACGGGTGGGCCACGGCCGGGCCACGGCCGCGGGCTCACGCCCTCTGCGCGCGACCCCGCCCTGCCGGACTCGGGGGAGAGCAGGTGCGGAGGGAGGGCAGTGTTGTGCGCGCCCCGACCTTGAGTCGGCGCTCCCTGCCCCTGCCCTGGACGGAGGAACAGGCACCGCGAAGCCTCGGAGGAGCGGCCGCCGAGCCGAGAGGGAGGCTCTCGCTACGGAACAACAGTGTCGCTGCCAGAGGTTACTCACATGAATGCAATGTTTCGTGGGCTAATTAATCCGCCTCGGGAAGAGCGAGGCTGAGACCTCCGCTCGCCCCACCCGGGCCACTGCCGCCGGGGTCGGGGTCGGGGTCGGGGTCAGGGTCGGGCCGGCAGCCGGGCGCGCGGCGGGCCTCCGGGCCCGGGTCACCCGCCCCGAGTTACGAGGCCGCCGGAAGTGGTCCGGGCACTTGGACAGAGTCGGGGCCGCCTGCCGTTCCTCAACCCCCGGGAGAGGAGAGCCGAAGCGGCCCGGGGCCCAAGTTCCAAAGCGCGAGCCGGGACCGCGGGCCGCTCCCCAGGGCCGTCCCGGGGCGTGTAGGCCGCGCGCGGCGCTGCTCGGCGGCCGGGCAAAATGGGCGCCCGCGCTCGGGAGGCGCCGACGCCGGCCCCGCCGCCCCGGCGACGCTCACGGAGCACGTCCGCCCGCGCCCCACGGCCCGCCCCCGGCCCCGCCCCGGCCCCGCCCAGGCCCCGCCCCCGCGCCGCGCCGAGCCGGGAGCCCGGCAGGCCCGGCCGAGTGGGCCTGAGGCTGGCGCGGCCGGGCCAAGATGGCGGCGCAGGTGGTGCAGGCGGTGCAGGCGGTGCACCTGGAGTCCGACGCCTTCCTGGTCTGTCTCAACCACGCTCTGAGCACCGAGAAGGAGGAGGTGATGGGGCTGTGCATCGGGGAGGTGAGTCCGTCCCTCGGGACCCTGGCGGCCGCCCCCGCCGAGCCGCCCCGCCGGGCCCCGGCCGCGCCCAGGGCCGCGGGCGCCCAGGCGGCCCCGATTCATTCCCGGGAGCCCCTGTTCGCCGCCCTGTCGCGGGGACCCCGTTTCCGGTACAGCTTTTCGCGGTACAGCCTCTCCAGGCGCCGGCGACCCGCCGCCGCCGCCGCCGGGGCCCCGACTGGCGCCGTGGGGTACTCGGCACCCGGAGCGCCGCGGCGCGGGTCCCCGGAGGACGGCCGCCTCCCACCTCCCGACCCCTCGCCGCCTCCGGTCTCCCCTCCCGGGAAGCGCGAGAGCGCAGCGCCGCATGTGGGTCGGAGAAGCGGACCGAGCGCGGGGCTCCAGGGCCTCTGAAGTTTCCGCGGCGCGGCGCGGCCGGGGAAGGAGCCGGAGCTTGCTGGCTTCGCCCGCTCCTCATCCCCGTCCTCCGGGGCTTCGCGCTGGGCCGGGGCAGCCGACGCCGCAATCTAATCCTCTTCTCTGCTTCCTCCCACTCTAGTTGAACGATGACACCAGGTAAGACCCTCTTTGTCCTCCTACGGTCTGTGTGTGGCGCCCGTGAGCTCCCTCGCAGAAACCCTGGGCGCGGCGCTTCCAGTTCCGCCCCAGCTCCCAAGGAGGCTTGCCGCGTGGCTGGCCTGGCCCCGCGCTGGCCCGCACGCATGGCCCTGCGGGCGCGGTGGGCTTGGGGCTGCAAGAGCAGGAAAGAACCTGTCGAAGTTCCACTTCCATCCCGAAAGAAAGGCTGCCCATGTGGCTTTCCCACCTTGCCCGCTCGGTGTACTTGGTGATCTCTGTGCCCTGAAATGACAGGGCCAGCACTCTTCTTTGTGGCAAATGAAAGATCATCCGAGGACTCGTTGCCCCCGCTTCACCCACTCCTCCATCTAAATTGGCACCGCTCAGCCCTGCCACGGTCACCCACCTGGTGCCCTTCGCAGCTGGGGGAGGGAGACACATTCCCTCTATTCACGCCCACAGCCTGGCAGAGAGACATCCTCTCCAGCCCGCCTCTTTGATAGCCAGGGCTCCAGGAGCTCGGCTCTGCCTTCCACCCACAGGCACTCCTGCATCTGAACACACGCCAGCCGTCTTGCCGACGTGTGTCACGGCACCAGCCCCATTTCGTGCACCTTCCTCTTTCTCGCTGCGAAGCTTTCATGCGGGAAGTGCTGCTGCTGTTGCTCTGCTGTAGTTGCCCACCACCCAGACTTCACTTCCCTTTGATGTTTCTAATTCAGCCCCCAAAGGAACGACTCCAAGGCCACATACGCAGGGACGGAAGTGCGCACCCTCGCCGAAAAGGTAGGTGTGCTGGGCCCTCAAGGCTCTCGGCCAAGGACCGAGCAAGTGCCACACTTCTCCGGCTCGTTGGGGGGTTTTCTGTGTTAGAGCCAGATGGAGCATCTGCTCACTGAGAACCGGAGCCAGTCTTCCATTTTTTGCCATAACTCCTTATAGCTTCCGCAAGATGAGTAAGGCTGCCCCCCCCCCCCACTGTCATCTGCTCCCTGCATCTTCCCGGCCTCTTGCGCTGCCCTGCGCCTGTTCGCTCTTTACTGGGGGTCTCCTCCCCCCTCGGGCACCCTTGGCCACACTCTTGGTCCGGCTCCTGGTCCGGCTTGCTCCAGCCGCTGTGGCCAACTTGAACGCCTCTCGGCCTAAACGTGCCTTGCAGCCAGCTCACCTCCCCCAGTGTGACGTAGCCTCCGCACTTGGGTGAAATGCAGCAAATGATGTTCTCCTCTGTGCCTGCTTGCTTGCCAAGCGGGGAAGGAATGTCCCTGCAGCCGGGCCTCTCCTGGGGAAAGAACAGAATCCCATGACTTGCTGGGGTCATGACTTGTGCACGTTTTAACGGCCAGGCCCCCTGCAGGAGCACCACGGTCGGCACTTCTCCACGTCGCCACTGCCACCCACCCGGCTCTCCGCTGGGACCGCCCCAGCTGCGCGTCTTGCCCAGGCTGACCGGAGTGTCTGAGCCTCTCGGGCTTTTGTTTTCGCCACCTCTGTGGACCCCACCCCCCGCCTGTACCAGTGACCGTTCAAGCTTCTGCCCCTTGGTCCCCTGAGGTGTCGCCATGACACACTGAGCAGTTAGTTCGATGGGTCTGAACTAAATCCTGTCTCTGCTCCTGGCTGCGTTGTGCCATGTGGCTTGGCGCAGCTGGTGATGCCCAGGAACTTCCGTTCTATAGCTGAGCAGTATGGATGATGCCAACCCCCCTCCGGAGGGCTGGGAAACTTGGACTTCAGTGTTGCGTGAATAACACTCCCCTATAAAATGGGTAGAGCGGATTATTCGCTCCTCTGGCAGGGGTGTGTGTGCGTGTGTGTGTGTCTGTGTGTGTGCGTGTGTGTGTGAGAGAGAGAGAAGGAAAAGGAGGAGAGAGGGGAAAAGAACTGGTGTGGCGGGGGGAAGGAAGAGTTCCTCACAGGAATTTCACTACAGGGACTTGGAGGCGTGACGGCGCCCTATGCCTGCCGCACATGCTTATCTCACTTACCCTCTCCCCAACCCTTGACCTTGTGTGTTCTTCTGCTTTTGACTTCTCTGCTTCTTTCCTGGCGCCTCACCCTAGCTTGGACTGAGGCCAGCCTGGGCCTCTGCCCCTCCTCACACTGTTCCTTTAGTTCGTCCTCTTGTCCCAGATCAACTCATCTTCCTTCCTGATCCTTCGGAGCTCAGCCCTGCCCTGCGTTCCACCAAGCATAGCCTCGGCTCTGCGGTCATTGGGTGTCCTGTCCTTCATCGGTCACAGCCACCAGCTCCACCTCATGCCCTCCTCGATGTTCCCTTTGCGCTGCTTCGCACTGCCCCTCGCCCGGTGCCCGAAACAGGCTGCTTCCTTTTCAGCCTGTGGCTTTGAAGTCCGGGACATTTTCATTGTAACCACCTCTCTGCGTCTTGCCATCTGTGCCACCTAAGTTCTGCCTCCAAGTCAGCTTGCCTTCCAGGCACCATGTGGGCCTGTTTGGCCTCTAAGAGATTATGCACACACGTGGCCTCACTCCACCTTTTTCCTTTTTTTTTCCTGAGACCAGGTCTCGCGATTTTTGCCCGTGGAACCGCAGGCTCACATTGCCCGGGGTACCACGGACTCAAGCGATTCCCAGTGGCAGCCTCCCAGGTAGCTGGCATGACAGGCGCGCGCCGCCACACCCAGCTATTTTTTTGGCACTAGGTCTCGCTGTGCTGCCCTGGGCGGAACTCAAACTGCGATCCCCAGACCCTGCCACGACTCCATAAGCTGTTGCTTACAAGCACGTGCCTCCGTGCCTAGCTCACTCTCCTTTTCTGTGGTAATTTTTTCCCCTCTGAGTGCCTGTCACGTGGACTCGGCCCACTCTCCTAGGGCATCATGGGGGTGCTTATCCAGCTCATGACTAGCAGAGGAAGTTGATTATTCAGAACGTTCTCCCTTGATCTAAGTCATACGTTTTCCTATTTTTGTTTCTGGAATATGTGTGAAGGTTAGATGTCTTTTATCTGAAAGATTCCATTATTCACAGGGAAAACATCCATTTTCTCAAACGGAGCCTTTAAGCTAACAGTGTGATGCGGCAGGGGAGGGACCTTATGGGAGAGAATAACCATCTCCGCGGGTTTTCTTTCAGGTGGACACCATCAGAATTGTCCACATTCATTCCGTCATCATCTTGCGACGCTCTGATAAGAGGAAGGACCGGGTGGAGATCTCTCCAGAGCAGCTGTCTGCAGCCTCCACAGAGGCCGAGATATCCTTCTCTGGCTGCCGCACACCTTCCTCCCGGCACTTCTTACACAAGAGGGCCAGTCACGTGGGGAATTCCTTTAAGGAGGAAGAATTGCTTGTTTCTGACATTTCCTGCTTTTCAGCCGAAACGCCCCGGGTCACACCCTGTGAGAGCGCGCTCTGGGGGTGCCCCTCCCGCGTCCCCTGGCCTCCCCTCTGCCTCGCCCAGCTTATTTATTGAAAAGATGATTTGATTCCGGCCTTTCGTGGTCTTGGTGGCTGTCCTTGGGTGCTCTTTTGAGGCTGTCCCTCAAAAATGCAAGGCTCGGCGCTGACCGAGGCGCCCCTCAAAAGCGACCAGTGTCCGCTCAAGGGTGGCACGTGCTTCCCACGTCCCGACTCTGCTTCCAGTCCCGCAGTTCGCTTGGCCTCAGTGGCTCTAGCGAGGCATTCTTTAGGTGCAGTTCATTTGTCTGGTGGTGAATTTGAAAGTAATGTAGAGGCACAGGCTTTCAAAGGCACCAGTTATGCTTTTCTGGGCCCTGCTGTCCTTCCTGGTGAATTCTGTGCTTGTAAGAAAATGTTTACATATTTTAAAGATGGTTCGGTGGTTCGGTACACACCATGCTTGCGACACAGCCCCCCCCCCGCTCCCCCCTCACCCCCCACCCCGTGTCCGCATCAGCATAGAGATGCCATCCTTGGCGCGTGAGCTTGGTGTGGTGCTGCTGCAGGGAGCAGCCGCCCATGCTGGTTTCCCCGACTACGGGCAGAGCTACTGAGTCGCCCTGGCTTGGCCTTGTCTCCGTACAGCCTCACGTTGCCAGAGTATTCGGTTGTTGCCCACACGATTAGCAGAAGTCATCTCGTGATCTTAAAGCCATTTTTCTTCCAGTGAGTAAATGTCATCAGTTTTACTTTAGGAATCGTCTGTTTTCCTCTGAGGTACTGGTGATTTCCTTCCCATGCCTAATAATGGGTAGCTGCTTGCGATGTCAAGGATGCGAGGTCTGTGTGGTAAGGCTGGTAGCTTTCTTCTGCTTGCTCATGTCTGTTTGGCCCGAATCTCCGCGTCGCTCCCGCCTTACGGTGTGCCCTGTTCCTTTTGCATCCTTTTTCTATTTTGACATAATTGCGGAGTCATGGCCGGTTGCAAAACACAGTGTGCTCAGGTCCCTCAAAGGCTACATCTTGATTTATTTTCAGCGTGGAGGCCAGGAAGCTGAGGTGGACACACCGTGTAGGGCTGTACCCTGTGCCAGTGCTCAAGTCTCCCCGCCCCAGTCCCGGTGGCCGTGCATTCTTCGCTAAGTGCCGTCCCACCTTGGGCCTTTGGGGGGAGGATGGAACCAGAGAGAGACGATTACTCAAGATAGTAACGTGCTGGGCCTCGTTCAGCTAGTGCTGTGGTGACTCTGATGGAACACTAGCTGGCTTCGATAAAGGGAGCCTGACTGTACGGTCACAGAAGTCCTCTAGATTCTGCTCAAAAACACCTTAGACTTCAGGTGGGAAGTCTGGCCAATTCTGGGCATTGGTCCTACTTCGTTCTTCGTTGGCATAAACCGCGGAGGCTTTCTGAACCCTCGGCGGCATCGCAGGTTTTGTTCACGCAAGTTAAAAACCTTGACAGACACACAGGTTGGCTGAACTAACAGGCCGCCCCATGAGAGTTGTGGGTTGGTACCACTCCCACCCTCACATCACCGTCTGGCCTTCCCACGTCGGTGAGTAAAGGTGACCTCCATTGCATGGACTGTGATGACTTTTTTTTGTTTGTTTTTTGAGACCAGGTCCCGCTATTTTTGCTCGTGGAACTGCAGGCTCACGTTGCCCGGGGTGCCCCGGACTCAGGCGACCCCCAGCCTCAGCTTCCCAGGTAGCTGGGATTAGAGGCACGCGCCACCACGCCCGGCTATTTTTGGGGACTAGGTCTGACTGTGCTGCCCCGGGCAGGACTCGACCTGCGATCCCCAGACCCAGCCACGACGCCATAAGCTGTCGCTTACAGGCATGTGCCGCCGTACCGGCTTGGTGATGACTTTAAACCTACATTGAATATCCTTAAATATGCGCTCATTTGTATGTACTTTGCCATGTTCCAAAAGTAATGATTCAGGCCATCGAGTGTTTCGAACAGATCTCAGCAGCCGGGCTGTTGGCTGCTGTGCACAAGACCAGTGACGCCCCACGGGGAATTTAGCTGTCATGGTTCGGCGCAGATTCTTGTGAAAGAAAGCGAGAATCCCTTTACTGGGGAGACGGGGTGGCGCCCCTCTTCTGCGTAACAAGAACCTGTGGATCAGCTACTCCCTGCGCTGCCCTATGTTTGACCCCGGGTTGGTCCCCTCGCGTGTGTCTTCTGCTTCCTTGGTTTCAAGGAGGCACAGCACGCACGTGTAACGAGAGCAGCGTTGCCAGCGAGGTTAACGGACAGGCCGCAAGGCGTGAAGTCGCTGTCCATTGACGCGAAGAGGACTGCATCCGGGCTGTGCGACGGGAGCGTCACCGTGTTCCTGGAACGGTTCCCGCTGCCTTGGGCCTCAGCTTCCGTGGGGAAGGAAGGCGGTGAAAGCAGAGAAGGGAAGAGCGGGAGCAGCAGCAGCCAGGGACAGGGTGTCTGGGTGCCCGTCGTCCACAGCCACGAGAATAAAAGCCCAAGTGGAGACTCGACCAGCGCGGGAGGAGCCCAGAAGGCTGCGCGGGGAAGCTGGTCCTGAGCGCGAGGGAGGCGGGAGCGGAGGCTGCAGGGAGTGGGAGCGCCAGCTCAGCCGTCGCGGAACATGGTGCTCGCGAGCATGGCGCGGGCTTTGCTCTCCGGGCGGCCTTGGCCGCGGGAGGGTGGCGAGCTGCTGTGCGGAGAGGCGGGGAGCCGTCGGCCGAGCGCTCCCAGCGAGGCTCCAAGATGTGCTCAGACTTGGCGTGGGCTCTGAGGAGGGCGCTGCGCCTCAGCCTTGAGAGCCGGCGGCGGAGCTGGGCAGGGCCCTCGAGCCAGGGCCTGGCAGCGCCTGGCTCTCCCTGAGCGGAGAGATGGAGGCGGAGGTGGAGTCCTGACGCGCCTGGCAAGAGAAAGGGCTGCTGGGTTCCGACCCTGGAGCGGCCGTTGGCGGCGCTGCGGACGCGCCTCCCAGGGCCCCCAGGGCCCTCGCCGCGTCGCTTGTGTGGGCGAGGCTGTGCGCCACCCCGGCAAGCGCTGTGCTCCGCGGCTCCCAGTCCCGCACGGGCCGCTGGATACGCAGCCGCGCACATCACGCTCCACCCCGTGTGCCCCGTGGCAAGAGGCCGAGGCGGAAGCTGCCAGGGCCAGGAAGACGCGAAGGTGCAGGTCAGCCCCGTCGTCCTGTCCAGCGGCGCCGCCGCCCTAACGGTGCCGGCTCCCGACATGCCTCGGAGCCTGCAGTTCCGTGTCGAGTGTCGTGGCCTCAATGTGGTGCCGCCTGTTGCGCGCGCAGGGTGACCGTGCGGTGCTGAGAGCGCAGCCGGCCAGCAGCGCGCCGGGCCATGCAGTTGGCAGGAGGCTCTGTGATGCCTGTACCCGGCGCTGAGGACGCGGGCTGCGTGCGAGGAGGGGAGCCGCGCGTGGAAGTAGGAGCTGCAGGCTCCAGCTTCCTCTGCTTGCAGCTGCAGCGCGAGCCCAGCCCATGCCAGGTGCTGCCCGCAGCCCGGCCCAGTGGCTCCTGTTGGGGTGGGCAGAGGAGGGCTGCTGCCGTCTCGGCACCGAACCTCTTCCCTCCCGGACGGCGGCCAGGCAGAGGCCTGAAGGAAGCGGCCGGCGGGGCAGGGGCGAAGGGTTGCGAATTAAGGTCGCCTGAGGTCGACCCCTCACCGGTGAGATGTGTCACGTTGGCTGACACTGGCCAGAGGACCGCCCCGGGCCGGGCCGGCACCCCCGTGCGGGGCCCGGAGCAGCCCTGTGGCGGTCAAGTGTGTAAGGCGCAATTGGCAGCAGAGTCCGTCTTTGTTTCTTCGCAGATGTTCGCACGCAGGCCATGTACCAGATGATGGATCAGGGCTTTGTGGGCCTTATTTTTTCCTGTTTCATAGAAGATAAAAACACAAAGGTATCGTGTGCACACGCACTTAGGGTGGGGGTGTGTGGCTGTGGGGGTGTGTACGTGGGTGTGTGGGTGCGTGCGTGGGTGTGGGAGTGTGTGCGTGGGTGTGGGGGGGTGTGCGTGTCTGCCTGTTCGAGGCTCTGAGGGCGGTTT
>PVHY01013752.1:0-40452 GCA_004024945.1 Uropsilus gracilis
CCATGGCTCCCGGCTGCTTTTTTGAGAACAGTTCTTGCTATGTTGCCTGGGGTAGTCTCGAACCTGTGAACTCAAGCGATCCCAGGTCTCTTGCCCCCCAGTGCTTGGATTACAGGTGCACACCACTAGACCCGGCTCCAACAAGTTTTTTCTATTCAGCTTCCCTCATTTGCCTGCAATGTGGTTTCTACTCCTGATTGGAACCAGTTTTTTGTGTTTTTTTTTTCTGCATCAGAAGCAGTGTTGATAGCGTCAGTCTCTCTGCCTTATGTTACCAGCTGAAGAAAGCCTCTCTGACGCCTAAGCAAACTGTTCTTACTTGTCAGGCTCGCTCCGTGGGCGCTGTGCCTCGGCCACCACTGTCTTTCCACAGAGAACACATCTCAGAGTGCGCCTAGAACGCAACACAACTGCGTTGACGTGTATGTGGTTAGCCTTAGAGGAAGAGACAGAGGGTCAGAGAGGCCAGAGAGGTGACTCGGGGTCACATATGCATTCCTGGATGGAGCCAAGTCTTTCCACAGAGAACGCATGTCAGAGTGCGCCTAGCACTCGACACAACTGCATTGACGTGTATGTGGTTAGCCTTAGAGGAAGAGACAGAGGGTCAGAGAGGCCAGAGAGGTGACTCGGAGTCATAAATGCATTCCTGGATGGAGCCGAATCCGGAGAACCGGGCTCTGAGGCCAACCTTCACACACTATGCTGGGCTTCCTCCTGGAACCCCAAACCTTCCTTCACCTGAACTAGTTTCCCAACATAACAACACCCCACGAATCCCACCATTCACACCATGGTGAGCCCAGCTCAGCTGAGCGACAGAGCCGTCCCCTGGAGGGCTTTCACAATGACTTCACTGCGCCCTCTCCTAAGAGGAGGTCTGACTCATCTGGAGGTGCAAGTCTGTGGTTTCCCTTTCTCTGGCTTGGCCTCTGAATGAGCCCCACAGGAGTTTGCCCTTGGACCCGGGGCCGTGGCCTTGGCGAGCGCGTGCCAGGCTGTTCAAAGCTACACTCAGAAAATCCCATTGGCTGAATGCAATGTCGAGCATTTCTCATGGGCAATGGGCCAGTTGCAGGCGTCATTGCTTGAACGTAATGTCCAAAAGGCCAGCAGCCGCAGCTATGTTCCCTTGCTTCCCCGGTGCTTGGGACACGAGCTGGCATTGAGTCCAGGCTCAGCAAAGCAGAGTCTGTCAAGTGGATGGACCTACAAGGTCAAGGTTTCACTGTTTCTTTATGTGGGGACCTTGACAGCACTTTAAAGTAGGACTTTGAAAAGCAAGAGGGAGCACTGTGAGGGAGCACGATTTACTGTTTTGTAAATGCTGTTTTGCCTCTGATTCCAGTGACCACACTCGTCCTGATGAAAGCCCGCTGTCCTGTGCATGCCCCTCTCCATCTGGCAGCTCCACTGGGTTATTAGCCGGTCACGCCCTTGACCTCAGCCAGCAGTGGATAGGAAACATCCCAGAAGTGACACGGTGACTTTTAAACGAGAGCCCTTTGGAAAACATTACCCAGTATTTACAGAGAATTCCACACGTGGCAGCCACTCCTCCAAAGTCTGCTGGCGCTGATGACACTGATGATGTCAAGCTCTTAAAATAACTGACTGATCTAGGTGGTGGAAATTCGGGCAGGGGACGAAGGCTCCGGAGAGCGTGGTGGTGGTTTCAGCGGGACTGTCTCCCAACACTCTCAGATGGTGCCAGGAGGCTACCCTCCCTCCCATGCTTCATAGTATATTGTGCTCAAGCTCATTGTGAACATTCTGAGCCAGAATAGCAAACGAAGAGGGCACCATTCACCACGTGTGGCATAGGTGTTCAACTCTAATGCTGACAGAGACTCATCGAACTCTTGGTTCGATGTAGACCATCTTGATTCTCATTCTCCAGGGTGCATTTTTCTTGTTTTCCATTTCAATATAATCAGGGAAAAAAGGATATGGAGAACCAATACATATTTCTTATTTTGAACACATATTTCTTTTCAGATGTGAACCGATACTGTTTCTGCTTATGGCCATAAGTCTCTTTTTAAATCGTGGTTCCAGAATCAGAAGCCGACGAAAGTCCAAATCCTTTTGAATGCAGAGGCCCAGGGGGTGAAATCGGTCAGCACTGTCTCAACGGGGCATGGTCCATTCATTCACTAGTGCCCTAAACAAGTGCTTATGGAACGCTTGTTGGACACTAACCACTGCACACACAAGGAGGGGGCGGTCCCTGCAGATGGCACCAGCATCTACACCCCCTTGGAACACTCCCAGGATAGGGGAGAATTCAGCAATGCTATTGAATCAATGAATGGCCCCAGTTTCCATGCAGTTTATAGTGAGCTAACAATACTGTGCTTCTTATTCAGTTAACACGGTTATGCCCATAGAATCTGAGTTAAAGGAACATGTGGGCTGGCAGCAGGCGGCCTTGGGGAGAGGGAAAGAGGCCTGGCCATGCTGCTGCCCTGTCTTCATGGGCATTGACCACAGGGAAATAAGCCTGATGCTCTTGCATGATGTAGCGACCTGAGCTGCACTGGGCAGGATACTCTGCAGGGAGAGTGTCTCTCCTCCCTGCACTTTGGAGCAGGGCTGGTGCAAAATAGAAATCCTAGGGGACAGAAGTTGCTGTTATAGATCTCTGGGGTCTCCTTTGCCGGTTCTGACTCCTTCTAAAGGAATTTAACGAGCAGACCAGACAGAGGGCACCCTGACAGGTTTTAGAAGACCCGTCCATGGGGGAGGCCACCCCAGAAAGTTTCCAGCCACCTCCCCAGGTGGTTTTCAGGGCCTTCTTAAGGTGTTTGTTTGCCTATTAGGACGAGCGGAGGGAAGTAATCTCATGGCACATTTCCCTCTGGGCTGTACTGAGCACAGAGGAGCTACGTGCTTGTTCTTGTACTGCCTGTCTTTTCTGCCAGGTCCCCACCCCAGGGTGTGTGCCCAGCTTGTGGATGAAACCCCATCTTTTCTTGGTCAGGGCCTGTGCTAACTGTACCTGTGGAGCCATGCCACCCCTTCCACCATAGGCAAGGTAGGCCATTCGTGCTAAAGCCACAATTTTTGGCAAGAGATAAAGTGCTTGCCTTCAAGATAAGGTGCCAGGATGGGGCAATTGAGGGCTGTTGAGACCAGGTATCCAAACAAGTCCTGCCAGCTGCATGAAGGTCCATGTCCTGCCAGAATGCCATGCACGCCCTTCTGGCAGTCGTGATCACAGTGGGACAGATGGAGCTTCAAATAAGTCCCCACATGGTTCAGGCCAACATGGGGTGGTTTCTCACCAGAGGCAGATTCCTGACCAGATCATGGTTTTCAATTAACCTAATCTTTTTCTTGTCTAAAGTTAGCAGCCACTGCCTTCTCCGTGGTGGGGCATAATTTTGATATGTGCTAAAGTAACTGAGGAGCTAAAAGTTTCAAGAGCCAAGACGTTAGAGGTTGCTCTTTCTTGAACAACATACCACATCACAGAACACTCAGTTGACCACATGCAGTCTCTCCCAATGACTTGAGGTTCATATTCTCTCTCTCCAAAAAACTAAGGACCCCTGAAACCCCCTACTTCTTGTGGATAGGGTTTGCCTGCTCCAAAGCATCTGTTCTAGAGTGGGGGAGCCATTCTAAAATTTATTAATCTTCCTGGGGCACAGATGATTGGCACTACTGATGGCCAATTATAACCTCATTCCTTCATTAGAGGCAGGCTCCAAGGAAGGGCCTCTCTCTGTTCAGTAACATTATCAACCAGTAAGCGGTCACACCAGGGACCAAGACTACTCACTGTTAGCTTTCCAGGCACTGCAGATTCCATTTGTGATGATCAAGTGAGATTTATCTTTCTGGAGAGATGCACACAGCAAGCTCTGTGAGCAAAAGAGTTAACATTGAATTTATTTCCACCTTTTCCCCCCTAAGCTAGAGAAAAAAAATCATTTCAAGAGATTGTCAGGAGGTCTTCTGCTTATAATGGAGAATTTGACCAAGGGTATTTTGGAATATACACTTTTTTAAAAATTTGCATTTCTCCAGAAGTCTCTAAGGGCTGGAGAGGCTGGGGATTGTTATTTAGATCCCAACCTTTCCTGTTGCCCTCCTATTCCTTGTTACAGTCATCAGGGATTAGCACTTCCAAGGTTGTTGTTCTGCCCTGTTGTAGGCTCTATTGGGAACAATTCTCTCTTTTTTTTTTGAGACTAGGTCTCTCTATTTTTGCCCATGGAACCACAGGCTCATGTTGCTCAGGGTACCACAAACTCAAGCAATCCCCAGCCTCAGTTTCCCAGGTAGCTAGGATTACAGGCATGCCCCACCACGCCCAGCTATTTTTTTGGGACTAGCTCTTGCTATGTGTCCCTGGCAGGACTCGAACCACAATTCCTGACCCTGGCCGTGGCGTCCTAGGCTGCCACTTATAGGCACGCGCCACCATGCCCGGTTTCTCTTGGGAACAATTCAATTAATGTTCCTTTTCATCTCCTAGGTACAAACCCAGGATACAGTGGTGGAGACAATCTGCCTCAGCCAGAGGGCGGCCTTCTCCAAGCCTGCCAGGGAAGAGGCCACAGGTACTGGGACCTCAGTGGATTCCTCCCCCAACTTCAGAGGCATCAAGGAGGACATTATATCCTCAGCTCAGCACCTGGAACCCCAAGAATGTACTCAAGGCCCACAGCATGAAGAAAACCAGCACGGGGAAGACAACACACCTGGGCGTTCCTGGGAAGACCTAGGTCATGAGCTGAGTGTCCTTGAGGCCAAGGACGCAGACATGTACCCCTGTGATCTGTCAGCGTGCTGCCTCCAGGAGAGCAACACTGATCCTGGGGAGTCCGAGGACCTTTCTGTTGCTTCCCCTGAACTCACAAACTCTAGCTCCACCCTGGGAAGTCTGCATCCCAGGACAGAGGGTGGAGACAGAGTGTGTGAGATGGAGCATCTTGAAGCAAGTGGTCAAGGAGCAGGTGGAGCTCTGGGCTTTTTTGCTGGAGACACAACGGGTGGATGTTTGCCTCAAGAAATCAGCCCCGTGGACTTGGAGCTGGAGGAAGCTCAAGGCCAAGTGACTGAGTTATGTCCTCCCAATGATGAGACACTGGGCCATCCTTTCCAAACAGGGGCTTCCGAGTCTCTGCGGTCTACAGGGGAAAGCAGCCCTGGTAGGAATTTGGCTGTGTCCCCTCTTCTTCTCCCTACTTCCACCTGGAACATTTCATCAGAGGCCAGCGAAGGTGTCACCAGGGAAAACGTCACCCAGGTGGAGAATTCCACCTCCATGTTGGCCTCCACGGTGCAGACTGGCCAGGAGGGGCTGTGCCCCAACCTCACAGAAGAACAGGAGGGAGGACAGCCTCTGACTCCCGAGAAGAGCTCGTCCATGTTGTTTGAAGAAGGAGGTGACAAGGGTCCCTGTACCAGCGTCCCAGATACTGTAGACACACCTGCTGATCAGAGTTCAACCGAGGTATCTTTACAGGAGACACCAACACCATTGACTGAAGATCTGGAGTGTCTTCAGGTGACCAGGGAGAGCAGAGACACATCACCTGTCACCATCGCCACCAAAGTCCATCCGGCCAAGTACCTCCCAATTTCTGTGTCTGGAGAGAGCGGGGCAGATGACTCTGAGGAGCGCACATGTCAGACCACAGGAGAAAACAGCTCCCAACTTCATCCCAATGTAGAGTTGGGGCTCATTCTAACTGATTTCACCACTGGGTCCACAGAAGAACAACTCTGCATGGCAGCCACTGGGCCAGAAGTGTGTGCCTGTGGTCCCCAGCTCACAGAGGGCAGCCTCCCTCTTCAGACTGATAGCCAGGCTGAAGATAAGAGCCACACTGTGCATGGAGCAGCTGGCAGGAGCTTTGAGGAGAACTTCCAAGAAGAAGGAAGTGAAACAACACAGGGGACCCAGCAGGAGAGCTTGCCCCAGCAGAGCTCTCTTTCTAAAGAGGACTTCCAAGAAAGCTTGCCCACGACACCTGCTATACCAGAGGAAATGAGCCTGGAGCCCACGCCAGGCTCACCAGCAAACTCCAGAGAGGACAGGGGGAAGAGTTCCAGCCTGGGGACTAGCGTGTTGGTGGGGGCTGAAACTCCTGCGGAAGAAGACAGCCAGGCTCTGAGCACTGCCCCCCTGCCCTCTGACATTCTCCTGGAAGAATCTAGAGCACGTGGACCAGAACACTGGGGAGCATGCAGCAAGCTGAAGATTATAACCCTAGAGGCTTCCATTTCAGAAATCTGGCCACCCAGGCAACTGACTGATGCTGAGAGTCAGGAGTCAGAAGCTGGCGCCGGAGGTCCTGACACATCCTGGCCTGTACCTGATGTTCTACAGGCAGCTGCTGTCTCACCCGGACCAGACCTCTCTGAAACAGCAGCAATGGCTCACAGCCCTCAGCCTGAGCCTGGCGCAGCTCTGACTGATAACAGAGACATCATCCTTGAGGACAAAGACCCAGCTAGCAGTGCACAGTGGAGTGATCCTTCTTGCCAGTGTTTGGGCCAACTCAGAGTCTGGGAGTCATCTGTGGACCCCGTCAATGAAATGGAATTATGTGTCACAGATCTGCAATCCGAGGTGCCCGAAACCGAAGGGAAGGAACATGTTAATAATAGAACTCAAGACCAAGAGCAAAACCAACCCAAAGCAGATCACCCTGCCTTCTTGGAACAGTTTCTAGCCTGCCCTGAAATCCTAGAGTCCTCAGTAGATCCAGTCTGTGAGGCAAGCATGGTGGAGTCGGCCACGGCTCAAACACCAGAGCCCTCTGAATCCACGCTGGGGATCAGCAGAGAGGAAGGCGCACTGAATGATCTAGACATGGGCCAACAAGTAGAAGTCCATTCCACCACAGAACAAGTTCCGCACCCCCAGCAAAGTGGGGAAGCCACTCCTAGTGCAAACTCTGCAGACTGGAGCCAAGAAGGCCGAGAGAGAGCAGAGGCTGAGCGGAGCCAACAAGACAAAGCAACGGTAGAGAGCCAACAAGACAAAGCAACGGTAGAAGTCCGTCCCGCCATCGTGCAAGCCCCGTGTCCCCAAGAAGGTGGGCAAACAGTGTCAGGCAGATGCAGCAACAACCAAGTACAAGCTGGCAGTGGGAGGAGTTTCGGGGAGGCTGAGCAGCGTGAAAATGACAAGGAAGGACTTGTCTCCCCCACTTTACCTCTGCTGATGACTCATGCGTCGGGCGGAGTTGATACTCACAACTCCACAGGTCAAACTGGTGCTGTCTGCGAGAATGACTTAGTGGAGCCCACAGACCATCCATGTGTGTCTTCTGACCCCCAGGAAGGGGGTCTTGAGAATGACGTTGGGGAACAGGAATCCTCTTCTGCTGGTCTTACTCAACTGCTTCTTACTTCATCTCTTGAAGGAAACACCGCAGACTTTACAGTCACTCACAAAATGGAGGAACCTAGAGGAGAAGAGCCCCTAACTGGGGAAACCAAACCTTCAAGGGCCTCGGGCTCCCCAACATTGACTCTGGCATTGACTTCGGGAGAAGGTGTCTTGGAGAAAACTGCTGAGATCCTGAAGAACCCCTGTGCCCAGGGCTCCTCACTGGGCAGTGGGGCAAAGAAAGAGGGGGTGCTGAGCCCCATGGCTGCCAAGACTGGCAGGTGCCCCAAGACCCTCCCTACAATGGCTGGATTGGAGGTGGTCAGGAAGAAGTCAGAATCCTCAGGAAGTGGACACATAGCTGACGGAATAAAGAAGAAAATTCTGTCCAGGGTGGCAGCCCTGAGGTTGAAATTGGAGGAGAAGGAAAATGTCAGAAAAAACACAAGTTTTCTTAAAAAGATTCCCAAACGTGAACCCTCAGGATCACACACGGAGAAGAAAGAACCCAAGAAGCCACCTTGCCAAAGAGAAGGAAAGGGTGAGCCTCCTTGCTTTCTATTCTTAAGATTTGAGTCTTGCCAGGCATAGTAGCATGAGCCTGTAATCCCAGCCTTGGGAGGCTGAGGCTAGGAATCACTTGAGTCCTTGGGTTTGAGACTACCCCAGGCAACATAGCGAGACCTACTCTCTTTAAAAAAAGAAAAAAGAAAAAGATTTTGGTCTTATAACCAGATGTCAAGTCCTGCTGTTCCTCTGAGTCCTTTGCAATGAGATGAGTTCACTAGGTGGTCCCCAGATTTTAGGAGGGCTCAGAATTGCCTGGAGGGCTTGTCCAGCCCCAGATCCTTGGGCCTCACCCCCACCAACCCCAGTTTCTTATTTACCCAAAGGCCTTGAGAATTTGTATTTCTAGCAAGTTCTCAGGGGACCTGGGGAAGCGAACTGCTATAGGTGCCTGTAGGTCTGCCTAGTTGAAGGCATGTGATTAAGCTGCCTTTCTGTTAAATTATCCTTTTTAGAAAATATTTTAAAAAATAAACAGAAGTATTCATCAGTATAAAAAATAAACAGAAGTATTCATCAGTATAGCTAATTCATATAATTAACAGACCACACACTAAGGAGGAATAACGAAGATAAACATATAGTCCAATTTGGGATTCTCGTCTCTTACTGATTTTCACTAAGGATGACTGACTGGAACATGGTGTTTTGTTTTGTGTTGTTTGTTTTTGTTTTTCAAATTCAAATATTACACTACTTTCCACCTCACCCTCCCTGGTCTCTGGGGCCGAGGTCCCCTGAGGGCTCTGCATGGGGTTCAGACCCTGTGAAACTCAGAACTCTGTAATTGTGTTCACGTCTCCTTTGCACAGGAACTCACGTCAAACCCCAATTCCGCCATATAGCCCTAGTTCCAGTCCCTTTTATCTCAGTGCTCTTCTTTTCCCTTCCCATGAAACCTGGTAGAAGTCAGAGGAGAAAATACTGCAGCCCCCTCTGGCCAGAGTCCCAGACTTGGAGGCTGGTGCTTGTTATTGCCCAGCCGCCTTTAAGGACCCTTAGACAAAAGGAAACTGCCTTCTGGACTTTGGAGGTTCTCCCCCAGGTTATTAGTAGGTGTGTTTTAAAATATAAAGGGAAAGGCAGCGTTTAGAAAGATCTCGAAAGGGTCTAGAGAGAAACACTGGAGAATTCTTGTCCAAGGACAAGATAGCTGGGGGCAGGGAGTCTGGGGCTCTGGAAGGTTGGGGCTTTGGTCCTGTTCCCCTGTTGTGATAGGCTACGAGCCTTGCATGTCTGTGAAGGAAACAAAGCAAGTTGAATAGACCTGATATTCAAAGCTTAGGAAGCTTTATATTCACTGGGGGCTTCTCTCCCTTGGCCTCAGCCTCGGCCAGGCTATATACAGAAGGTAAACTTGCTCATGCAGCTTCCTTGCTGCTCTTCCACCTGCGTTCCTTCCTCTATCCCACACAAACAGGGGTCCTTCCCCAAAACCCCAAGCTTGCATCTTGGGCAAGTTAGTGTCATCTCCCTGGAAGGCCTTCATTTGCTTCAGCTGCCCATTTTATGTGCCCCTGCTGCCGCCTGTTTCCTCTGTTCAGAACTTACCATGGTTCCCAGAGTGCGGATAATAACCCAGTTGCTCTCAGTTTGTTAGTCAAACATTCTCACTTGCTAGGAAGGAGAGAGGCTCTGAATAAGCACTGCTACTGTGTGTCTGCTGGAGCCGGGAGATGGGAGATGCATAGCTATTTCCCAGCAGAGGAGTTTGAGGCAACAGAGCAAACAGAGCGTGGGTAACAATGAAACAATGACCTGGCTTGATGGTGGACGTCACCACACTCAAAACTGGTCATGGAACTGGCTCATAGAGAGGACAGGCAGTGCGTTCCTTAGTATCCTAACTGGGTGGCCACCTTGTTTGGTTGTAATGTCTGTGCTGCGGCCTGCTGGCTGCCCTGAGTCATTGCACTTTGTTCAACGTGCTGAATTGTCATTTTTCTAAGAGGCAATATTTAAGGATCTCAATTCAAGCCCTGGGAAGGATTTCCTTATTGTTCCTACATCACTCAAATAGACGCTTCACTTTTGCTAATGAAGTCACTATAAGACATCTCTGCAAAGCCAGGTGTGGTGGTACGCACCTGTAATCCAAGCGCTGGGAAGCAAGAGGCCAGGGTTGCTTGAGTTCGCGAGTTCAAGACTACTCCGGGCAACATAGCAATACCTGGTCTCGACAAAGCAGTTGGGCATGGTGTCGGGCACCTGTAATCCCAGCTACCTGGGAGGCTGAGGCTGGGGATTGCTTGAGTCCGTGGGATTGGGACTATCCTGGGCAATATAGCAAGACCTAGTCTCAAAAAAAAAAACCCAAAAACCAAAAAACTCTGTGATTCACTAGGATATCTTCAGTAAATACAATTGTGATGGAGGGGTAGAGGGAAGATGAATAAGTATTCAGTAGAAAACTTTTTGCTGAGTTGCCTTTTTCCTCTGGGGACTTAACCACAATTAGTTACTTGGATAATGCAGATTTTATTCTACTGCCTAATCCTTAGTTTTGATTTTGATCTGGGTCATCTGGTGATTATTTAAAACTATCTTTACTTGGCCCAGGTCCTACAGAGTAGGTATTTCTAGTCACACCCTCACTCCCATCTGTACAAAAATGCTTCTTAAGTTCTATTTCATATTGTGTATCACACACCTTATCCAAGGAATTGTTAGCAATGAAAAGTGAAGTTTTTAAAATTAGACTTAAGGTTGGGCATGGTGGCGTGTGCCTGTAAATGGAAGCCTAGGAAACCATGGTGGGGACTAGGGATCGCGGTTCGAGTCCCGCTCGGGGCAACGTAGCGAGACCTAATTCCAAAAAAATAGCTGGGCGTGGTGGCACGTGCCTGTAATCCCAGCTACCTGGGAAGCTGAGGCTGGGGATTGCTGGAGTCCGTGGTACCCCAGACAAGATGAGCCTGCGGTTCCAGGGGCAAAACTAGTGAGACTTAGTCTCAAAAATAAGTAGATAAATAAGACTTATTTGTTCATTTTCTTGCTGTTTAGGCAAGCCACAGTGCCCCTCAGACACTCAGATTTCTCATCCACACATTGGGGGTAAAATTGTTATCCTAGTCCTTGGATGTCCTGGGATTGTTATGAGAAGTAAATGATATGAAATGGGGATGCCCTTTGGCCACTGTAGGGTAAGTGAATTAGTCAGGTTTTTTCCCCCATTAGCCTATATGACCAGCACCTGGGGTATCGCATCTTCCCCATGAGTGTATGGTTCAGTGAGTGTGCATGTGTAACTGTGCACACCTGCGCTGAGGAGAGAGAGACTAAAGGGGCGCAGAGAGCACGCAGAGCTAGAACACAAGCATGGGATGAGAGAGCACGAGGGAACGCCAGAGAGAGCCCAGAGAAAGTGTGAAGATTCCCAGGGGACTGGGGGTGTCGCCTATCTTGCAGATCCCTGGCCCTGCCCTGCCTAATGTGTCTGTGTATCCACTAGAACCAGTAAAGAACCTATGTAGACCAATGAGCCTGATGCTTCCCTTCCAATAGGTGATGAGGATGCTTGCTGGCATCCAGTCTCAGAAAATTCTCTTATGAAGTCGTGCAACCAGCCCAGACTCATCCAGGTTCATGGATTTGGATAGACAAAAAGAATGTGGGTGCATTCGGTATCTCTAACATGCCTTTAATTCTGAATTCAGTTAGGGGCGGGGTGGCAGGCAGCAACTGAGCCGCGTGTTCCCCTTGAATTTCCCCTTTGACCCCCCCCTGCTCCTCAGCCCAGGTGTCTGTATTTACATTTGTGCACGGCCTGCGGTCACTGGCTTCTCAACCCAAATGTCTGTGATTGAAGGTGTGCGTGCCCAGGGCTTACGCTTCACGTGCTTTTGGCATCCTGTGTTGTCACATGCGGGTAATACAACCGGGGAGGAAGCAAGGCTGCATGTGGCAGCTGTGGAGGCTGACGGTGGGAGGCAAAAAGGAGCCTGAGTATCCCGTGTGTCCTACGAAGTTCTTTACAATGACTATAGCAACACTGACCTTCAGCTCTCTCATTTCTAGCTCCTGTATTACTGAAAAAGATCCAAGCGGAGGTGTTCTCTGACCATCCTGAAAATATAAAATTAAGCTGCCAGTTTGCTGAAATTCATGAAGAGTCTACTATCTGGTGGACAAAAGATTCAAAGTCAATCGCCCAAATGCAGAGAAGGTGCGCTATTTGCCCGAGTGACCTTTCACACTTGCTGCATGTGTAGTTCACCAGTTCTAAAGAAAAATCAGTAAATTATAAGAGGTAAAGGGGAGGAATTGAAGCGAAATTCCATGCCCAAAGTATCCAAGAAGAGTAAGTGATAGGAAGACAGATACCTAGAAATCTGGACAGGAAAAATGGAGACAGTGTCTCACCTGGCTCTGTTACCATCAAGTTCTGTGGCCTTGGGAAGGCATGACACCTTTCACACACTTTGTAGAACCAGGGGAACATGTCACATCATCTTCTGGTTTGAGGCCCTGTCATCCCAAGATTAATGAATGGCTTCTGCATATCTGTGAATTTTGCTGTGTTCAGGTTCATAAATTCCCATTCATCTGGCAAAGGTCAAACAAAACTAGGGAGGCAAGTCAAATGGGAAAAACCAATCCATGTGGTTGCAGAACAGTATCCGCTATTGAGGGTGAGAAACAGCTATCCGAAAGGAGGAAAACCAACTTATAGAGGAAGGAAGATGAGAACCAGTGCCAAGAACACCCCATGGAAGGAATCGGAACTGATGGCTTCATAAAACACTGTCAGTTGCTCAGTAAACTGATGAGGTTGAGCTTCCCCCGACTTACTCTGGAACTAAATCACCTGGCTGGATGGAAGGCAGCACAACTCAAACAATTCTGAAAAGCTTCCTTTTGCTGAAGGAGGTCTCAGTTGTTCCCCTGAATTCTGGGAGTTATTTCTAGCCCCTTCAACCGAGAAGTTGTGGTATAATTAAATCAAACATGTCTGCTCAAAACATATGTCTGGAAATTACATCCTACCTATTAATTTCTCTAACATCACTCCAGAAAACCTACCTGGATGATGATTGATATAATAAAGCCACTTTGTCTAATGACATCATTACCCTACTTGTTTTAAGAAGAGTGATAATGGAGAATAAATGCCTTGATTTTTAAATGAAAGAGGTTCCCTAGAGCTTTGTAAAACAGAAGTACTAATCATTCATGTAGAGTGCTTTCTGAAGCCATCAGCCAAGAACAATTAACAGGCATTTTTTGCAGTTTTGCTCTAAGCTCAGAATTGGCACTTGAATCTCTCAGGTCCTTTTTCCATTTGAGGTGTCTTTACAAATCCCAGCCTCCCAATGGGGAGTGCATGGCATTAGTAAGCATACTGCTCATTAATGGATGTGTGGCCAAGGATGGCCTTTTATAATGAGTGATGTTTGCTTCGTTTCTACTTGGACACCCTTCAGCCTTCTCTATACCAATGCAATGAGGATATTTGGGGGCTACAACTCCTTTTATATATAAATCATTTCTATAATTTCAGGTGGGTTTTCAAATGTCATCAATTTTCACTGACCCAGTTGAGCATTTTCTTTCCATGTCCTTCCATCAAATATCTCACTGCCTTGTCAAGAATTTTGAAAAAGTTGAAATCTCTGAGACAAGTATAGCATGAATAAAGATTTTTCAGTTCATTAAATAAAGCTGTTCAAAGGCACATTTGAATAATGGAGATTTGCATAGTTAGCTGGCAAGGGAGTAATGAAATAAATTCATAAGCAGATACAAAACTAGTTAACTTTCTACAGGGAATACACTTTAGGGTTACCTTTTCTCCTGGACAGGTAATCATAGGTTCCAACCTAAACATGTCTGGGTGGATTCTGTCTAAGTGGTAAATAGCAAAGTCAAACACGAGTGCATCTTCCTATAATTAAATTACTGTCGATGGGGTGCAGAGCGGTGACATAGGAGGACATGTAACCATGCTTGTGCCTTTGTTTCCAAGTCCTGATGTTTCCTTAACAAGCCCTGGTTTGGACAGTAGCCTCAGGGCATGTTCTTCTGGTTTGGGAAGGGGGTCAAAGCCCAAAGAAAACCAAGCAGGAGGTGGTAGCTCTCCGAGCATGTGTGTGATTTGCTGGGTCCCGGCTTTGTGACGAGGTCAAGCTAGGCTTGACCATCTTGGTGACCTTGGTCTGGTACTTTCATGGTACCAGAAACCCAAACTCCATTTGGGGAAGAGGAGTTTGTGAATTCCTGGGCTTTTAAAAGACACTGGTGTCCATGGAAGGTTTTGGGGGAAGCTGAGTCATCAACACAGGTCACATCATTCCTGCTAGACAACCAGGGAGTGAGGGGCTGGCTGCTGGGGAGGGAAGCTTCTCTTTGGGTGTTCACAGGGAGATCCCACTGTAGAGGAAGGACTACCCCAGGAATTCCAAATGGAATGGTGGCAGGTGGTGCTACCCTTCCCAGTGCTACCTGGGGTGAGTACAGTGGGGTCTTCTGACAAGTTCCCAGGCTAGGTCCCTCTCCCTCTAGTGACCTGAGTTCCTGGTAGTCACTTTGGTCTCATTGGGGCATAGCTGCTTTTGAGCCCTAAGATAAGGACTATTTCACCTCATCACTGACTCCTCTAGTTCTAGACACACAGCAACAGACCCTTCCGATGATTCATGACCTATCACAGATACCTATGCTAAGATGCCATATGCCTGTTGCCAGTTATTCTTCTCCAGGCTTCTGGTTGGTGATCTGGCACTCTCCTCCAGAAGAGGAAACCAGGAGCAAGAGACTAAGTAAAACAAACTTGCAGTTGACCTCAGGATTTGAATTCAGGTCTTTCTGAATCCTAAGCAGTTCTTTCCAGAAGTCTTGGGTTGAGGGATGGGCCAAGACAGAGAGAAAGGCCCCCAGGGTTCCTGGCCAAGTGTCAGAGAATTCCTGGATGATGTTCACATGACAGTTCTTCTGGTTGAGTCCCCAGTCTTTCTGGTGGCTCTCCACTGCCACATTTGGGAGCAGAAGCCAGTGTTGACCAAAGGTCAGTGGAGAGGGACATTGCACCAGCCCCTCTGTGGCTCTCAGTTTTCTGAGCTCTGCCAGGAAGTCTCCCCTCAAGTCCACTTTCAACCATGCATTCCAGTGTCCCATCACTAGAGAAGACTTATGACCTAGTGAACCTTGTTTAAGTCACTGGTTACATGCTTGAACCAGAGACTTGGAGGTTATTGAAATGCCAACCAATAATGCGCACTTTTATTGAATGTGCAATGGAGACTCAAGATAAATGAATTTTGTTGTTAAACTGTGAAATGAATCAAAACTGAAACTTCAACTGCACACAATCCCACTGAATGTTTAAAAAAAATTTATTATCTAGAACAAATTAGAAGAACATTTGAATATCATTTTGTGGCTGTCAACAAGCTTATTTGTTTGAGACTCTGGAGAAAAGATTAAGGAGACTTCTACCATAACATTGGGTGCCCCAAAATTGAGGGCTGCAATTTCAGTTCACTTGAGGTGGCAGCTTGCTGAGGTAACTGCGAGGGCTCCGGAGGCCTTTTGGACCTGTGACCTTAGGTCTTTTGCTTGTGCTCACCATGCTTCAGTTTCCTCATAGTCATCATACTTGTCTCGTTAGATGGTTCTGAGGACGGCATGAAATAGACTTGACTGATAAGTGCAAGGGCTGGTATGTGCCAAGTGTTCCATGTATACCAACTGACACCAACATCACCATCATCTACACCACTGCAACCACCAACACCAATCCCACCACCACCACTACCACCAGTAATACTACCACCACCACCACTACTGGTTTGCTTACAATTTAACAATACTGAATGGATGGATGCTTAGATGGTATTTACTAGTAGGATACATGGTTTCAAGGAACTTCATTCGTGAACCCTAATATCTAGCAAAGACCCCCTTTCTCTCATGCTGGTTTGTGTCTATGTTTAGATTTGGGTGGACTTTTCAGTTTTCCTTCACTCAAGACCCCCGGATTAATAACATAACAGAGATGATTTCTGAGCAGAAATGTTAACAACAGCCCCCCCAATTTACATTTCCGGTTCTTTACTCATGGCAGGAAACCTCCTCAGTGTTTCTGTGCATTGACATTGCAAATTGGAGTGGGTGCATAAAACCAAAAAGGTACTCATGATCTGCTGTAGAGAAACAGATTATTTAAACAGCTTATCATAATCACCTCGTATAGCTGGCTCACAAACTGAAACCATGAGTGCAGAGAAACTTTAGTTTGTTTCTCCGTAAGTGTATTAGAAAAATGCAACTTCAGAATGACGAAGCAGGCAAATGTTAATGTCCCCCATTGCAGCGCAGGAGACAACTCCACTGTGTCCTTGGCTATCGTTCAAGTCAGTCAGAAGGACCAGGGCCTCTATTATTGCTGCATCAAGAACAGTTATGGAAAAGTGACTGCTGAATTTAACCTCACCGCTGAAGGTAAACCTCAGCTTTTCAGTTTCGAATGAAAACCACTAGCCCCTGTCAATTCAGAGTATTCATTTGTATTGAGGACATTCTCTTCTTTGTCTTCTTCCAGTTCTCAGACAGCTTTCAAGTCACCAGGATATTAAAGGTAAGCTACTTTGAGCTGGAAGTTGAAGGAAATGGGTACACGGTAAAGTAGGGACTAGCTCCTGAAAGGTAGAAGCACTATCCCCAGGGGTATTCTGAATGAATGACATTCAGGAGGTATTTCAACCTGATGGTAAATGCACTGGGTTAAGAATTTACAGGAGTAACCGGGTGTAGTGGTGCGCGCTTGTAGTCCAAGTGTTGGGAGGCAAGAGGCCTGGGATCACTTGAGTTCACGGGTTCGAGACTGCTACCCTGGGTAACACAGCGAGACCTGGTCTTAAAAAAACAACTGGGTGTGGTAGCACGCACCTATAATACCAGCTACCTGGGAGGCTGAGGCTGGGGATTGCTTGAGTCTGTGATTACCCGGGTAACATAGTGAGACCTAGTCTCAAAAAATAATAATAATAATTTGCAGGAGTGTAATACGAATGTGATCAGACTCACTGCTGGAAACACATGGGTTAGACTTTGGGGTTAGACTTTTGCCTTTAAACATCAGCCTTGCAGTCAGCCCATCTTTGCGAACTTTTCCAGGCTCGGGCACTTAGACAGCACGTTCTTTTTCTTCAATTTACTTCCCAGTTTGACTAGCTGAGCAGATCCCCGCAAAAGTGCCAGGCCTCTAGGAGGATAATACCATTCATTTTAATTTTAATGAAAATGAGAGCTGGGTTCTCACACTTGCCTTTGGCAGCCTGACAACTCCTGAGTATCAGGAGCCCCAGGACTCCAATTGAGTGTAGTTTATTTATTTATTTTAAATGTATATATGTTCTTTTCTTTAAGTAAGTGGCGGCATCCTGTAAAGTGTTATGGACTATATACTCTTCAGTCACTTTATGCTGAATCTTGTTCCATATCTAGCCTTACAGAAAAGTCTTGTCCTACATAACACATTTATAAATATGAACATTAATGTTGCATAAAAGGTTCCATCATATATTTCATATCTGCAATTTCATATCTGCAATATAATCATTGTTCTTTTTTAGAATAATTTATTTATATATATATTTCACATCATTTTAATGCCCAGGGGTTACTCATCACCTCCCCTCCCTGATCCCCCTTCCAAAGAGGAAGTACAAATGGCCAACAAGGCACATGAAAAACTGCTCAGCATCACTAGCAATCAGGGAAATGCAAATCAAAACCACAATGAGATACCACCTTACACTAGTAAGGATGGCCCACATCCAAAGAACGGGCAACAACATGTGCTGGCGAGGATGTGGAGAGAAAGGAACACTCTTACACTGCTGGTGGGGATGTAAACTGGTTCAACCACTATGGAAAGCTGTGTGGAGGACCCTCAAATTAATGTAAATGGAACTACCATTTGACCTAGCAATCGCTCTTCTGGGAATCTACCCAAAGGAGACCTCAATGTGGGTACAAAGGGACACCTGTGCTTGGATGTTTACTGCAGCACTATTTATAATTGCAAGGACATGGAAACGACCCAAATGTCCCAAGACAGATGAATGGATGAAAAAAATGTGGTACATATACACAATGGAATATTACTCATCAATTAAAAATGACAAATTTGGTGAATTTATGATAACATGGATGGACCTAGAAGAAATCATATTGGCAGAAACAAGTCAGAAAGAAAAAGACAGAAACCAAATGGTTTCACTAATATATGGACAACTAAATGAAAGTACACAATGGGGTGGGGTGGGGGGAACCAGCTTGAGTGTAATTTAGCTGAGTCCATGCTTGCCAGGTGTTTCTCTTTAGGGAAAATCCCCTGAACCCACACCCATGCCCACCCCTTCCCACCGGTGTCTGACAAACTTTTAAAACCACCTGCCTCGATTTGTAGTTTTCCCATTCCTGTGGTATAAATACTCTCACCAGTGGCCAATTTTAAATTGCAAAAGTGACATCAACTGATATGGTGCTGGAGAGAGACAATAAGATTCAGATACACCCTGCAGTCCCAACTGCTGACATCACAGAACCATCAATTGCTCCATCAACAAAATGGGTTTATTTGGAAGCAACAACAACAAAAAAAGGCAATTTGCCTAGTGCAGTCTCAAGGGGAGACTCACAGGTGCTTCTCTTAATCAAAGGCCAGCACCCACTTATTTATCCTGTGAAGGGGATGCCTCCTCCTTCCTTCCACTGGGGCAGGGGAGCAACATCCTCTTCCCATGGACATCAGGTCTGTAACTTGCTGAGCATACAGCCATGCACACTGTTCCAGCCTCCCCATCTCACTTCAGCAGAGCTTCTATCCACTTATTGTCACACACCTTGCCCCCCAGGTTACCACGGCTTTTAGCGTGGTAAAGGACCCCTGGTCAGTGTTAGAAGTCTGAATAAAACCCTGAAAAGCGAATTGGTTTAGCATGTTAAAGCGCTTTCGCATGTACTGGTTTTTAAAGCAAATGAAACACCCCAACTCTCTATGAAAACAAGACACAAAAGACAATCAGGAAGAATCAATGTGCAGAACACTAGTGGGGAGAAACCAGAACCTGGACTTTGGAAAGGTTGACAAATATTCAGATATTTATCCAAGGGAACACACAAACTCTTCACAAACCCATTCACAAGCTCGGTGCTGTGTTCCGTTGTAGCGCTTCCAGGGAATCAAGTCCTTGACCTGTTTCTGCCTTCATGCCCCGAGGTCAAAATAAATAACACAGTACCCTTCCTCCTTAGATGTCAGGACAGGACAGCTTTCAGAAGAAGGCTGTGTCCCTTTCATGAGCTCCTGAGCACTGATGTTTCTGTGTCCAGGGCTTGCAGTGTGGAGTGCACAGGAAGTTATTTTTCAAGGTCTTTACCGGTCAGGAATCAAACCGATGAGTCAGTGACCACCTGGTGGAAATATTTCCACTCTTGTGCCCCAGCGGAGTTTGTGTCTAGACCCCGACCGACATCAGCTTCCCATAGCCTCTGACCCCTTGGGGCTCGGGGTCCAGTTTGAATGACTTTCCCAAACAGGGGAGCCACACCTGTGCTCTTCTTCCTCTTGCACTTGGAGATGAAAAAGCTTCAAATGACTTCTTTACTAGCGTTTTAATTTTTCATTCATTTAATTGTCCACTGGAGGAATAAATTGCTCTCTAAAAAGCTAAGACCCCGGAAAACCCAAATGAATGAAGTGCACACAGGGCACAAGGTGATGACGACATTAGGGGAATATACTAAAATTTTCAAGAAAGTTCCAAGATGTCATTGTTTTCTGTTTTATTGTTATGCACACATTTCTGTTGGAAATGATAGACCGTTTTTGTTAATTATGTCATAGATAGTAAGAACTGTGCAAGAAATTTTCCCTTTCTATTTCTAGTATGGTCTATTTCTTTTTCTACCCATAGCCCAGAATGACTTTTATCTTTAATTCAATTGGATGAGTTTTAAAGCACAGAGTGCTCAAACTTCTTACTTTTTAAGAACCATTGAATTTTAGGTGCTTCCGAGTCTTGAAATAAAACAGAATATGGTAAAGTTAGCTTCTGTTGGAGAAGTTGTGATGCAGATACAGGAAATAGTTCCTGTATTCTGTCAGTGATCCTATGGGCCAAATTGTTGAAAATGAAACAACTCATGTAATGAACTGAGAAGATTGGCCATTCCCTCTGCATTTTGTTGTCTAATTTTAAATTTTAACTTAAAAAAAAAAACCAAAACATATAATCCCCACTATAAACTAGAGAAAAAAAAAACCACCTCCTAGTTTCATTAACTAGGATGAAACAAACTGTGATAAAAGAAGATCCTTAAAATTTCTCTAGGAGAAATCCTAGAGATTTTGTCCCATTTGCCTCCCTGTCTTCCTGCTACTCCCCTCCCAATTACCTCCAGAAATCCAGGACCATTTGCCTGGGGTACCTTCTGCCAGCCTTTGGGAAAACTCATCCAGCATCTTTCTAGATACTTTCCTCCCATTAGCACCTGCCAGCTCTTCACTCACATTTTCTATTTGAAAACCAAAACTCATCCCTCTGTCCCTTTCTTTCTGAAAATAACTAGACCTAGATATTATTAAAAACATCTAGAATAGTCTCGGTCTCCTTAGATTTAATACTTAACATTTGTCATTGACTACCCTTAAAAGACATGATCTGAAACTATTTTGTTAGAGAAAAAATTCTCTAAATAGTCCAAGTAGAAACGAGAAGTGAGATTTTCACATGACCTATGATTTCATTCAGAAAGAAGTCACTTTTCATTGACTTTGAAGAGTATAAAGGACCTTTCAAAAATTGAAATAACCTTATTTCATTGAAAGTCATCTCCTTTCCTTCTCTCAGCCAGTCTCAAGTCTGACTTGGTTACGAAATATGTAGTAGAATCAACTCAGGGAAAAAAAAAACAAATGGCTGCTAGAATACTCAGAAAACAATTCTACTGTTCTTTTAACGTAGCAATTTGAAATAATTCTCCCACAAAATTCTCCTCCAAGGCAGTTCTTTTTTTATTTGCTCTATTTTGTAGTTTTTTCGTTATCTGCCAGGGGCATTCTCAACTGTGATGGCTATCACCTCAAGAGAGGAAAAAATGATGTCTAAAGCACCGATATGGACACATACATAGACAGCATACAGAATCTCTAGGGTATTAGAGTTTCAAGCAGGGCAAGCTAAAAGGAAAAAAAAAGTCTAAAAAGGCTCAGTGTAGGAAGTGAGCTAATGAAAAGTGCGGAAGGCACTAATGAAGAAAAGATTGAGAAACATTAATCTATTGTTATCCTTGGGACTTCCTTCCTCCTTACACTTCACCCCTTTTCAACTTGCCTTTAATTACCTCCCGTGGTTCTGCTTCTATTTTCCAGCCAGTCCTTCCCTAGCGGCCTCCCCCACCCCTGCAATCAGTCTTCTTCCCTCTCATCTGATCCCAGGGTCTCCCGGGGCTCACCTTCCCCCTGCTCCTCGGTGAATGTCCCCCACCACCTCCCACCTCACCTGGGCTCCAGGTTCACGGCCATCGTGGTGCTGGTGACAGGGGGGCACGGGAATCAGTCAAGGAGCAAGATGGGGGGATCGTGTGTCCCACTGAAATTGTGCTGTGTTGTAGCCTTTGAAGAGATTGAATTCAGCCAACTCCTCTTCAAAGAAGACTTCCTCAGCGACAGCTACTTCGGGGATCGTCTGCGCGGCCAGATCGCCACGGAGGCGCTGCACTTCGGGGAAGGGGTGCACCGCAAGGCCTTCCGCAGCCGCGTCATGCAGGGCCTGCTGCCGGTCTTCCAGCCGGGCCATGCCTGCGTGCTCAAGGTGCACAACGCCGTGGCCTACGGGACCAGGAACAACGACGAGCTCGTCCAGAGGAACTACAAACTCGCAGCCCAGGTGGGCCCACCTGCCCTAACGGTAGCCAGGTGGGAGAAGGACCTGCATAATGACAGGAGCTGCAAGTTAGGCTCAGAATGGACCTGGCAGTGGGTGGGGGTGGGGTAGGGTGAGGGTTCCCCAGTGTGGTTACTTTGAGCCCCCGGATTAAGGCTGCATGCTGGGGGGGGTCACCTCTCAGGTCTTGGGGAGCGATTTCTTAGCACCAGGTTGAGGCCAGTTGGGCCTCAACCAATGGCTGACGGCTCCTGGCCAGTTCTGACCTGGGCAGGCATCACTTCTGTTCCCAGGCAGCCCGGCTTCAATCTACTTAGACACAAGATGATGGGGAAGGTGTGGGGGGCATGTAAGCTCCCTGGGTGCCAGAATTCCAACAGCCCCCAGGACAGCTCAAGTCAGGATTCCTTTCTCTACTGTAAAGCGTTTCTCTGTTTCATGGGGCAGGAAAGGGCAGGGTATGTGCTGAGGGGTCACAGCCTTTGTCCTATGTCTGCCTTCTTGAATTTGATTCAGTTGAAGGACAGTTGACCTGAGGCTCTAGCTGACTCCCCACTGCTTTAAGTGGTTGAGTCGCAGGGCTTTTGAGGCATCCGGAGGCCTTTTGTCTCTCCCTGCCTCTTGCTCCCACTTTGGTGCAGATCTCTTCCCTCTTGAGGCCAGGCCTAGGAAGCTCTCAGGCGAGCTGGGACTGCTTCTTTTACAAACCAGGCAACCAGGTACCCTTTGAAAATTTGTCCCTATAAAATGGAAGGTTTGATCTAGACGAATCTCTGGGGTGCTTTCAGGCATCCTTTATTCTCTCAGATGTGGTGATGTTGGGGCATTTGAAGCTCGGGAAGGTAACCCCCTTCCCTGGTGGTAGGATTTTGCCCATTGCATTCCTTTCTCCTCCAAACCCGCCCTTCTTTTTTCTTTTCTTTCACCAACTGTTCCTTCTGTATGATGTCATCATAGAAAATGCCTCAGTATCCAGGTTTCCACCTGGAGAGGACCTACAGAGACAGGAATAGAATTCACTTTGCTTTTTGTAAGACAACAACCTGGTCACCATGTTGACTTCTCATCACTTAAATGACACCTTTGAAGGAAAATCTCTGAAGGGAGAGTTTCATGGGAACTTTGACTTCTGCCGAGAGGCCGGACCCCCTAGTTCAATGGGGGAGAACTTCAGCCATGTAGGTTCTAGAAATTCCATAGTTCGGGGACACTTGGACCTATCATCCACTTGACCTTCACCTTGGTAGTTCCTATTGGTTTCAGATCTCCTTGTAAGTGGCCAACTCTGAGTTGCAATAATTGTTGCTTCTAAGCCTCCAAAAAGAGTGGGTTGGTAATCTATTGGCTTGACTTATATTAGGCAACCTGATTAGCTTTACCTAGCAACTCTGACTTTTTTGCTACCCTCTTGGGTTTCCTGCATCTCTGGGTGATACAGGAATGCTATGTTCAGAATGCTGCCAGATACTATGCCAAGATCTACGCCGCTGAAGCACAGCCTCTGGAAGGCTTTGGAGAAGTGCCAGAGTAAGTGTGTTTCCATCGCCTTGTATTGCCACCTCTGATTTGCTGGGGACTTAGAGGGGTGGGAGGGTGAGGAGACCCAGGAGAACAAACATTTCAGTTGATCTTGACTCAAAGGCACACACAGCTGCTATCCTGCTCTCCAATGGCACCCAGACGCCTGCGGAAAGATCATTGATAAATATCCTTTAAGTAAATATATGCATGCATGCCTCCATGGAAAGATGAAGTCAGCAAATACTGTACCATGTTCGATAGAAAAGAAAGGGTATCCACATTATGATTTCATTGTCTACATAATAAGCAAATATAGGGGGAAAAGAATCTCATAAAATGATTAGTCCTATGAGGAAAATGAAATGTGGTGCTATGTCAAGGAAGAATGGACTGGGTCAGCCGAGCTCAGTGGCACATGCCTATAATCCAAGCTACTGAAGCTGAGGTTAGGAATCACTGAGTTTGTGGGTTTGAGATAACCCTGGGCAACATAGCAAGACCTACTGTCTAAAAAAATATCCAGGCCTGGTGGTGCGCACCTGTAATCCCAGCTACTGGGAGGCCTCAAAAAATAGCCAGGCACAGTGGAGTGCACCTATAATCCAAGCTACCAGGAGGCTGAGGCTAGAGATCACTTGCGTCCATGGGTTCGAGACAGCTCTGGGCAACATAGTGAGACCTAGTCTCAAAAAAAAAAAAAAAAAAAGAACGGGCTGGGTGATCACGCTCTAGGATGTAGGATGAAGTACCCACCCTGGAATCCTACAGAGATAAATTATACCAATTCTTTTTATTCATTCACTGCCTCAATATTTATTAACCCTGCAATGTCCCTGATGTCTGGAGCCTGTGTTTGCTAGTTTGTTCATGTGGCTGCCATCGTAAGTGCCTGCAGAAGGGAAAGAGAAAGCTTGTGCCCTGCACGCTGGGAGTTTCACAGAGCGGTGATTTGCATGTCAGTAAAGCAGAGTTGACAGCAAGGGGTCTTGCAGATACTGTCCCTGTTAGCTCACAAAATGGACAGGAAACAACCCTTCCTAAGGTGTAAAACGCCTAACACTTCTGCTCTTTACCAAGAAATGATTAACATGGTTGTTTAGTACACATTTCCGGCCAACTCCAAACAAAATTAATGTAATGCAAAGAAAAAGACAGTGTTTTTTGTTTTTGTTTTTTTGTTTGTTTTCGAGACTAGATCTTGCTATGTTTCCCAGGGTAGTCCTGATCCCATGGACTCAAGTGATCCCAGCCTCAGCCTCCCAGATAGTTGGGATTACAGGCACCCACCACCATGCCTGGCTGGTTTTTCAAGACCAGGTCTCACTATGTTGCCTGGGGTAGTTTCAAACTGGCAAACTCAAGCAATCCCTGGCCTCTTGCCTCCCAGCGCTTGGATTACAGGTGCATGCCATCATGAAAAGACAGTGGTTTTTCTGTTAAGCTCACAAAGATTCCAATCTTAATAGACACTGTTTCTTGTAATGAGACCTCACCCCCTCTTCTCTGCAACCAGCACAGGAACCCTGGTGCCTCATCAGGGGCACACCCAAGTTCTGTGTATTTGGGTTATTTTGGGGGGGGGGGTGATAGAGGCAAGTTTATTTAAGAATTGGGAAATAAAAGATCAGAAATTAAGGGGATAGGACACAAGAATAACCTGAGTTGGCCTGACTCAGGAGAGCTTAGGGATCGATGACCAATTCTATGCATTTGTCTCCTGCCCAGTTGGAGTCCATTGAAAGGAAGACAACACAAGTTATGCCTATAAAGATGGAGCAAGGGAGCCAGGCACGGTGGCTCGTGCCTGTAAGCTTCAGCCTATGAAGTGGCCGGGGCTAGGGATCGCAGTTCGAGTCCCACCTGGGGCCCGTAGCAAGACCTAGTTCCAAAAAAATAGCTGGGTGTGGTAGCGCGTGCCTGTAATCCCAGCTACCTGGGAAACTGAGGCTGGGGATTGCTTGAGTCTGTGATACCCTGGGCAACGAGAGCCTGCGGTTCCATGGGCAAAAATAGCGAGACCTAGTCTCAAAAAAAAAAAAAAAAAGATGGAGCAAGGGGTTGGCAAGGGCCATGCAGTCATGCAGTGAGATACACAGGGGCTTAGTCAGCTTCATCAGCATCCCAGTAAAGGCAGCAGAAGTAGATCAGGGTGACTTGAAGATGGCTTTGGTTTCTACAATGGCATCTCCTTTATAACAGGGGGTTTGGGGCATAGAAATGATAGGCTATGGATGGAAGAGGGTTTTCAAAAGGGCATTTTATCAGATTTCACCTTCATTAAGCCCAAATCAGAGGATTACACACACACACACTCACACACACACACACAAGCCTCCATGTTAAAATCATGTAAGAAAAGATGACGGCAGCAAGCTTGAAGGGTTGTAGAGGTGGGGGGTGTATGACTTGGGTGTGCATGGCCTCTGGATGCTCCCGTGGTCAGGGGCCAGGCAGAGACCACTGAGACCTGTCTAGGTCACTGGCTGTGAACTGGAGGTGAATAGAGGGGGTAACTATGGTGGGAGAGAACCGGGCTCATAGTCTGGGGCAGGGCAGCTGCCACCTGGATCCTGCACAGTCATTGCTCCCCCGAAACCCAGCAGCACTGAGGCACAGGCTGGGTCTTCAGCTGCCTCAGGCCAGTTCCTCAGAGCGCACCCACCCCTGCCCCTAACTATGTTTCTTGCCGGAAGATGCAGAGCAGGCCTGGAAGGTCTTTATGAAACCAGTGGAGTCTAGAAGAGAAAGATACTTCCTGCTTAGCAGCTTCTGAATAGCATGCGTATCAGGGGTGCGTTCAGTATGTGCGATTGTGCCCACAGGCCTAAGTACCCACTAGAACAATGCCCATCTTCGCTTCCGGTCTTGGAGAGCTGCAGGACAATGCCGCAGCCAGGCGCACCGAGAGCCCCTGCTCTGTGCAGGCTCAGGGGCCAGTTGCCCTTGGGTCCTGGAGGGGAGCTTTGAACCCTGATTCCGGTAGAACTGACAAAGCAGAGCGGAGGGAGGCTGGGCTGCACAGGCTGGTTTCAGGGGGTATTAGGAAGGGCCCATTGCCCCATACTGGGCCTCCTGGTGACTACTGAAATTTCTTTAATCAGGCCCGAAAGCTTCCATCCTGAGATGACAAAGAATGGCTAATCTCACGACTTAGCATGACTGGTAATTGGGGCACTGGTGTTGGAAAGGGCTGCTTCACCAAGGACATTGTCAAAGGACTTTGTTCTGTCCCAGATGCTGCTCTGAAGCTCCCAGCCACACCACATGGGTGGCAAATGCGCCCCCAGAATCTTTACCCCCCTATACCATGTGTTGTGTTCTCATCCCTTCCAGGATCATTCCTATTTTTCTTATCCACCGACCTGAGAACAATATCCCTTATGCAACTGTGGAGGAGGAACTGATTGGAGAATTTGTGAAGTATTCCATGAGGGATGGGAAGGAAATCAACTTTTTGAGAAGAGACTCGGAGGCGGGTCAGAAATGCTGCACCTTCCAGCACTGGGTATACCAGAAGACCAGCGGCTGCCTCCTGGTCACGGACATGCAGGGTGAGGAGGTGCCTGCAGGTGGTGCCGTGGGGCAGAGACTTCCTGAGGACTGGTGAGGAAGGGAGGGATAGGTGGGATCTGCTGGGGGTCTTTAAGCACTTTTACCAGCAGAAGGTGTTACTAATGTTTCATCAGCAACAACATGTGACCAAGGTCATTTCCAAATGGGGTAATAAGCCCGTTTTAATAATGTACGCCAGCAATGCCACCCATTCCGACAGATGACCACAGCTTGGCTTTCTTATCCCATCCGCATGGGCACTCCTTCAGAAGCAGATGTGAAGATTCAGAGTTACCCAAGGATAAATCGAGATGTTATCATTCCTTCTTCATGGGCAAAAGATTCTCACACTTGCTTTCGATTTCACGCTCCCCTGTGAATGTACAATGTGTTTTCAATATAGACACACATGTTCAGGAATATATTCATGGTACGAAGTGGTGTTCTCCTAATTAGGTTTTCCACATAGTCTGCCCTGGGACAAGTGGCTTTGGGATGGGGGCACCCTGAGACCACCCTCTGTTTCACTAACTTGCTGGAAGGGCTCACAGAATTTGTGGTTACGGTTTGTTATGGTGGAAGGATGCAGTTTTAAGTTAGTGAAGGGAGGAGGTGTAGAGGGTTGTCCTGGAGAACCCAAGGAGAGTTCCCAGTTGTTCTCTCCTAATGGTGCTATGTTCTCTGGGGTGCTGCTGCTGGGAAGAATCTTATTTCCATCACCATTGTGCCATACCCACTGTAGAAACCATCTCCACATTCCATCTTTTTACGAGTGCTGCAGGGAGAATAAGGACCCCCAAACAGAACCACTTTCCATCACCACCTCCTCACACCCCTAAAAGTTATCCCCTCCCTGACTACATTTGCTTGTTGACAGGGTCTTGGCAAATCCTGCATGCAATTTTGAAGGCCTATGATCCTAAGAAGCAGTCAACCCTACCACCCAAGAATTCAAATTCTGAGCATGAATCCGGCACTCTTCCTTCCATCCGAGACAACCTGCAATGACTGTTACCCCAAATCAGCTCTGCTGTGCACTGGAGTTGAGATTATTATTCTCTGGAGACCTTTGATAACCTTGGTTGAACTGCTGGCAAATTATTAAACCAAGAAAGAAATTTTATTTAAAAATTCTATTTTTCTAAATGGTAAGGGATCATTGGTAGTTGTTGAGAAGCCAGAAAAAGCAGTTCCCCAAGTTCAAGGATGTTTTGCCAAATGATTTAAAAACTGGGCTTGTGTGCCACTTAGAGATGTGATTTTTATGCAACTCCCCACAAAATGAGATGTCCAAAGAGGGCTTTGGCAATTCAGTGTCTTTCCCCCCAAGCACAGTCCCTGCAATAAAAGCTACGTGAAGCATTTCTGCATATGTTCTAGTTGTCAGCAGCTTGGAAAGAATGACACGAGCTAGTTACCAACTGTGAAAAAGGCTTTGAAACGCTGCTGCTCCCCCAACACGCCGTGTCTAATTTGGCTCCCAGGTGCAGTGCAGACAAGCAGGGCGCCATGCTTCTGGCCCAGGAACGAGCCCGCATGGCAACACGGCCTGTATTTTTGTCGTGTTCCAGGCCTACGCTGCCCAATCACAAAGCTAGGAGGAGCATTTACTCTTTAGCTTTCTTTCCCTGAGCCTCAGCAAATAGTCCCCGAATCTGGGGACCCATGGATTGAGGTTGTCATTGGAGCTGACCCTCAGGATGATTGTTTGGGGAAGGAGGCTGTCTCCTTTGTGTACAGCCCGGGGGGGGGGGTGTCTCTGTGTGACCTGCTCTCAAAGAGCCAGCCACCTGCGGGCAGGACGGTGGCCTCACTCACAGCCTGGCTCACACAGGATGAGAGTGAGGGGCAAGGAGGGAGGAGGTGAGACCCAGACCTGGAGGTTGGCGGGTCGGAGACATGGATGACGTGCCCTGTGGACCGCATGCCAGGTCAGCAGGGTGGTCACTAGGTGCTCAGGTGAGACCAGGGAGGGGTTCTCTGAGTGGGCGCAAGTGCTCCCAGGTACACCTTAAAGAGACAGGGACGGAATTGGTTCCTGGTGTGGCAAGGAGATCAGGAAGAGCCGGAGGCCCCACACAATCCGGGTCTCAGAGAAGCTCCCATGACCCCAGAGCTGGGAGGGGCTTTAGGACCTGGAGTGAGATGGGGGCAGAAGGTGGGAGGATGGCTCCTCTCTGCTGTGAACAGTGGTGATGTGATCTGGCCCTCACAACCTGACAGACAGGAGGCTTCTCCGTGCTCTTTGCAGCCCAGGTTGCTTAGCAACTGCCTCCCCTGCTGCTGCTGGGGAGGCAGAAGCAGAGACCCTGGTGTGCTGGGACCTGGGAAGCGCAGGTCTCTGCTCCGTTAGCTGTGGAAGCTCCTCCTCACCCTGTGGGTTAGTAGATGGGGGTTAGGCTAAGCATCAAAGGCTGCCCCACAGGCGGCAAATGCCTGCATCTCCAGGCCAGTGGCTAACCGCCTACACACAGCTAACTCAGGAGTGTTACCTTGGCTCTCCTACCACCCCGGGAAAATCTTCCTTCCCAGGTTAGAAAACTGTCTTTATGGAAACGGTCCATCACACACATTTGGAGTCCGGTCATCTGGAGCTTTCTCAACGGAACCTTGGCCACCCTGGCCCATGCCCTCTTCACTTGCCATTGTATGCAGGCTTCCACTTTCAGCGAGCGCCAGGCACCAGACCTCTGCCCAAATCAGCATCATTTTCTGAGCTGCTAGGGTTGGCTTTACTCGGTGGCCCTACCACTAGCTCCCACGAGCCACCGGGATAACTGGTCAAAGGCCCACCTTCCCACTGCTACCCCCTGCTGCTGGGTGCAGGTGTACAAGGCTGCCAGCCAGCACCGAGCGACCTCCGCAGATGGAAAGGAGAAGAGATTGCCTGTCCTTGCCCAGGCACCCTTGTAACACAAAGCCTACCTTTGCTCTCTCGTCCTGCAGGTGTAGGAATGAAGCTGACTGACGTGGGCATAGCAACACTGGCGAAAGGGTGAGTAGGAAAAAAATTATTGCTACAAAGAACACGAGTCTGTAAAGGAAAACTTCATTCAGAAGATTTTCCCAGGATTCAGAGAAATCCCTGACTCACTGGGGCCTGTCATTGGTGGTCCAGGGTGATGGATCACTAGGTGGGTGCTAGGATAGTAGGTGTGAGATGCACCATCGTGGGCAAGCCTGCATGGATAGGCATCCTCTCCAGCACAGGGTCCCCAAGAGGCAAGCCTCCTCCCAGCCTGGCTCCTGTGCAGGGTTTCTTGTAACCACCTTTATGTGCACATGACTAATTTGTGGCCTACAGGATAGGGACTTGGGCTTGCCTTAAGGCTTCTCCCAGGTCATCTTCAGCAAGTCCCCGAAGCTCTGTGGAATTGACCAAAATTGGAGTTTTTCCTCTTCCTTCTCATCCTGAGGGCAGAGTAGTCAACATTTAAAACTGCCTTTAAAACCACTTTGTGCCAAAAGTATAAAACTGCTCAAAAAGTTCTGGTCAAACTAGTTAAAAAGCACAACCAAGACATCCTTTAAAAGCATCCTAAGAGCTTCCAGGAACCCAAGCTGCATTTTCCCCCTAATTTAAGAAGAAATCCAATTCCTTGGTTTTGTTTTCTGCTTTAATGTGTCCTGCCTGGCCTGGGACGGCTGCCCGGGGCCCATTAGGAGAGCCCAGTGCCGGGAGCTATCTGTTAAGTGTTGCTGCTTCCCTGCGGGGGGAGGCCAGCCGAGAGATGGGGAGGGAAGGGGGTTCTACAGCATCGAGAGCATTGCAAGGGAAAGTGAATCTTCTATCTAATTAACTTTACTTTAAACATTTCCTTTTAAAACACATGCCCCTCCCCCCCTAAAGATTTATTTCTCAGAAGACCGGTTTGAAAAATTGATAAAAAGGGAGATCTTCTCCCATCACAGGGGAAGGAGCATTGGGATTCTCCCCCCCCCACCCCGGGAGCCCCTCTGTTCTGGACTGAAAACCCACAGCCACATGCCAAGTGGGGGGGAGGGGCAGGAGGTGCAGGGCAAGGTACAGGGTCCGTATGCTCACAGGTGTAGGAGCTGCCAGAAATGAGAACCTGGAGGAAAAGGACAGATTTTCCAGGCTGGAGGTAGGACTAGATTGAAGACACTCTCCGGTGGCAGCCAGAATCACAAGATGGAGGGCAAGCAATAGGGAGAGTTGGGAGGGGTTCACATGAAAGGCAGCTCACAGACAGGCAGGGAAGAAGGCAGGGAAGACAGCAGCGGAAGGCCTCCAGAGATCAGAGAGCGGAGGAAAGAGTGATGGCTGAGCATTGCCCAAGCACATTCTCTGGACCTCATGGAGCACCTGACTCACCTAGCCATTCAGGATGGAACGGGGAGCAGTGGTCCTGGGAGCCTGGACCGTGGGGTGCGGGTAGGAGAGCTGTGCTCCTCAGAGACTGTGTTACCCTCAAGGCCTGAACGGGAGAAACTATGAGACCGCAAATCGTAGCTGCAGAACGAATAATAATGCTAATGTTCTGTTTAAGAGGGAAAGGAAAATTCCCCAGACTTAGGGACCAGCGTTTTGTGGCCAGCAGCGGTCATGCTGTTCTGCAGGAAGAGGCACTGTTGGGTCATTTACGGAAACTGTCCCCTGCGTCTCAGTCTGGACCAAGTGTTTGTCTAGGACCACCTCATACATGTAACCTGTCAGTCAAGTCGGAGGATGTGATCCTACCTTGAGGGTAAATAGTTGTTTACAATCTCACTTTTTTTTTTAAAAAAAAGGGAACTGCAAGACTTCCTTGTTTTAATGTGGCTTACTTGGTAGCGGGTCCCCCTAAAACAGAAGTGTGTCGTCTGTTTCCCGGCAGCTCTCGTGTGGTTCTGTCTGGAGACATACTTCCTGCACCTTGACAGCCTTCACCTGTAGGCAATGTTGAGTGCAAAAATGTCAAGTTACTAAGTATGGCTGGTAGGATTGTTAATAATCTGTTCTGCAGGTAGACCCAGGAAACACATTTGAAATGACTCAGCCACTTAGACTTTTGAAGTAGGGAAGGAAAAGAGCTGATACTTTAACTGGAGATTTGAAAACTGAACCTATGCAGACCCAAACCAGTGCACACGGTATGTCCAGGGAGCAGATTTGCTCCTGTGTCAGCGGGGTCTGCACACTGCCCCCCCCCCCCCCCAGGTAGTTGCTGGGGAGATGGCGAGCTGGTGATGTAGCCACCAGAGGGCACCAGAGCCAATACTTTTGCCCTTCCCAGTCTCTGCTCAGCCCCCACCCCCAAAGTCCATTTCTTGCAGCTGGATTGAAATAAAACAAAGAAAAGTACCTGAAGCACATTTGTCCCTGGTCAGCAAGCCCTAGAACAGCACAGGACTTGAATGACAAGCTGAGAACGGAGGGCAGAGCGACTGCAAGCCAGCTCCCTGCCTTCCTGCCAGGGGGAGAGCAGGGAGAGGCGAGGGAACCTAGTACGTAGCAGGCAGCCCCCCAATGGAGACCAAATGGTGGGGCCCTAGGCAGAATGATAAGGGGATTGCTGCATTGCTGCTGCCGAGGGGCAAACGTGTGGTGACAAGGCCCAAGTGTCCCAGCAGATGCTTGAGGAGGGCAGCTGCCAGGAGACGGTGGCTCCCTGCCCTGCCCTGCAAGGCAAGCAGATGAGAAATCCAAGACTCCAGTTTACCGAGCAGAACTCCAGGGGAAGGCTGAGTCCTCAAGGCCTTGAGCAGCCCATTTAGTATCCTATGTGCCCCTGGTCTGGCCCCCAGAGAGGTGGCCAGGGCCATCTGGGGGGCTTGATCTAGGCACTGTACCCAAGAAGGAAGGACTGAAACACACCTGGGCATGGAAAGCATGGAGTGGTCCAAAAGCGCCTAGTCTGGACTAATCTGTGTGTTCATGCCTGTGGTTCATGTATGAGGGGTGTGTGTATATGTGTGTGAGATATGGGGGGGGAGATGTGGGGTGGTGGAGAGAGGTATGTAGTGGGGAGATGTGTGTGATGTATAAGGTAGAGGGGGATATGTGTGTGGTATGTATGTGTGGAAAATGTGTGTAGTGTGTGTGGTATGTGTGTGGTGTGTATAGATGTGTGTGGTATGTGTAGTGTGTGTATAGATGTGTTGGGTGTGTGTGACATCTGATGTGTGTGTATGAGATGTGTGCTGTGTGCAGTATGCAATGTGTGTCATCTGTGGTGTGTGTGTGTGTGTGTGTGTGTGTATGTGTGTGAGGTGACTCTTGGCAGATACTTAATGCCACGCATGCATCTGCCTGAAGGGGAGGACACGGAGACTTTGGAACAGAATCCCTGACACCCTGCGCTCTCACAATAGGCCCGTATCACTGTATATCGTGACATTCTAGCTGACTCACCAATTCCAGGCTTCAAAGTACCCGTCCCACAACCCCCATGGGACTCAAGAAAGGTGCTTTCATGCCCGGAATAATCTACATTCCTGCACTTTCACCACCACCCCTGGAAAGCAGCCTGCACCCCATTTTCATCTGACTTGACTTTAATGGAGTCGAGGCAGTTGGCCAGTTGATTTGGCCAGTGTTTGCCATCAGGAAGGCCAAGAGTCCCACGAGGGGGACATCTGTCCTTTGACAATTTTGACAAGGCTGACACAGCTGGCCATCTGTTAATGCGTGTCAGAGTCTCCTGGACCCAGAGTCAGTCAGGACACAAGGCTGTCACCAGCAGGACTGGCAAAACTGTCTCCTGGCCTCTGCCCAAAGTCTTCCAAAGGACATCTGTGGAAATGACTGGGGCTACTTTCCAGTTAGCCCCCATCCAGTCCATGTCAAGACCTGAGGGACTCAGTCAAGGCTCCTCCTATGTGTCATCCAGCCTGGGAGAAGATACTTGCGAACAGAAAGATCTGGAAAGCCTGAGAGAGTCGTGATCGCCCCCCTGCAGGACAGCCTGGTAGACAGTGGGGGAGGAAGGAAGATGAGGTAGACAAGTCAGGATCACAGGCAGCCGGAGGGACATAGCACTGAGTGTGGGCCTGGAGCTTAGGACAACGGGTGAATCTCTGCCTATGTTGCTGGCTCTCTGTTTCCAACTCCAGTTTTCATTTTGGACATTAGGGAGCTGATGACTTCATGCACAGCCTTGGGGGCAGGAGTAGCGGCTTCATGAGAGAACCCATCTAGAGGGTGATGAGGATTGAGTGCCCTTCATCACCCCTAAGGGACCCTCTTTCCTTTCTTTTCCTCAAGACTCATGTCCTGGAGACCCTCCTGGTTTTGGGGTACAATGAGAGCAGGAAACTTGCAAGAGTACAGGGATCCTAGAATGTTCTTGTCCGCAGAACCAGAGAGCAGACTCGTGGAGTACTCTTGCCCTCTTCTCTTTATACTTTGCAGATTCTCCTAAACAGGTGTTGTGGGCAAAAAGTAATGTGCTGGGAGAGAGCAAGATCTATGGAGAGGTATATGTGTGTACCCCAAATTCCAAGCATTTACACCCAGCAGGGGCAGTTTTCTGGATGTGTAATTTGTACAGACACAGAAGCCAGTGTTCAGGAGGGGCTCGGGCTTCTCTGAATGCAAGATCCGCTGTTGTCTTCAAAATCATAACAATATTTTAAAAGTTACCACATGTCACTTAACCTATATGGAATCGAATAGATAAAATCAGATTCACACTATTGAAAACCCCCTACAAAGTGTCTGAAAGGCTGAACAGAACTATCTCTTCACCACCGGCATCCTCATGAAAGACAAGGGCTAGGCAAAGATAGCCATGCAGTATGTTCAGCACGAACAAGATGATGTCTGCATCTGTTTTTTTTCAAACTTATTTCCATATAAATGTCTGAAAGAGGTAGGTTTTTTTCCTCCAATGCCAGGGGACTGAATTGTGATAAGCAGATATGAAGGCAGTTGCATACAAAACTCAAAAATCCTGGTCTTGAAACCAAGAAATGTGCTCCCACTACCATAAGAATGGAATCTGTCTTGAGACCCAAGTTCTTTCTACTCCTTGGAGTCTACTGGCCCCTTGAGCACACACCAGACTCCATGGTGGGGCAGCAAATGCAATTTACATGAACTTGACATTTGAACCTTTCTGGGTTAGTCACTTACAGCTTGAGCATTACATTTCCCAAACAAAGGACCACATCTGAGACTTCTTCTAGGCAAGAGTCAGCAGGCAGGTCAAGGTGCTGGATCTGGCCAGAGACAGAGGTCCAGAGCCTTCTGCCTCTGGAGAAGGAGGGTCATGCCAGGACAGAGCTCTTCTGTAGCAGTGGGCATGTTTGGCTTCACGTCCATCAATAAAGCCATCAACTGGCTTTATTTTCCCAGGATGGTCCCAAGACATCGCGACCTCAGTGCCCTTATCTGGAAGTTGAAGGATCTAAATTAAATGATTTGATTTCCTCTGGTTCCTACATTCTAGAATTCTTTATTTGTAACCTCTGGGTGGGACAGAGTGGGTTTGGGTCACCAGAGTGGGTTTTGGGTGACCAGGTAGCCCCCCCTATCTGTTCCTAACCTTGTCCTTTCCCCAAACAGCCCTGCCCTTGTCACTATGACTAGAAGAAGAAGAAGGGCAGTGAGCTGCTGTGTGTCAGATCTGTCAGCAACCCACCAGCTGGCCACAGTCTGCTCTTGACTCTGCAGGCCAGTGGGTCCTTACCTTTTACTTAACCACAGATTCTGGTTTTCCATCATGGACATGACAACCACTTGACCATTCTTGCCTTCATCAGAAGTAACTCTATATTCTAGGCACTATTCATGTCCCCCTAAACATTCCTTTGTAAGTGTTCTGCTTTTTAAAAATGTCTTCTTCCTCCCCAAATCAGGTACAAAGGATTTAAAGGCAACTGTTCCATGACCTTCATCGATCAGTTTAAAGCATTACACCAGTGTAACAAGTACTGTAAAATGCTGGGGCTGAAGTCTCTGCAGAATACCAGCCAGAAACTGAAGAAGCCTAGCCCGGGGAAAAGCAAAGCCCAGCCAAACCCCACCACAGTGAAGCCAGTGGTGTCTGGGATCCCAGCAGAAAAGAAAACTTAACCCCTATGAACAAACACAGGAACAAGTGGCAGCGGCACTCAGCTGTACATGTAGGTGAAATCCTGAAAATGCCCGGGAGAGCACACATAGTCTGCAGAGTGGTGTGATGGTCCTTATTCCCCACTATAGGTCCTCCAAGCTGCTTCAAGACCCATCACATGCTGTCTTCACTGAAATGATTTTGCTGCATTCTTCGCGACCAGACTTAGTGTCAGCCGTTATTCTCAAGAACAGTCATCTTTGTGTACGCCTTTGGCATTTTCACCGACCTCACGTTGTGTATGTTTGTGTATTTGCACGTGGTTGTGTTGTCAGGGATTTGGTGCTGAGCAGGTCTGTCCCCAGTCAAGTGCCCCCCTACCTGTTCCTAACCTTGGATTTCTGGATGCCTCCAGCTGCTACATGACCAGAAAACGTGAACTCCTCTCTGGAGTTAAGTTGTTGCTATTGTCACTGGAGGTGATTTCCAAAATGTGAGACCACCTCCTGTCACTCTTCACACATCCAGTTGTAGTGTTTGGTTAATTAAATTCATATTTAAACAAAAAGTGTACGATGCAGGTGTTACCCCACACACTTGTTTTTTAGAACGTGTGCCGTATTTCACGTTCCCCCAGGGTTAACGCGTTAAGCAGCCTCCTAATTAAGTTTAATGGGACACAAAATATTTCTATTTGACAATCCTCTCCAAACCAGCCCCCTTCTTACATCACAACCTTGTTCCCATCACTTTGCAGTAGCCCTTTAAAAGCAGCTTCCCTAAGCCCAGGTCTGCCCCCTGCTGGATTGCATGGGAGGTGCATGCAGATACGGGGTTGGGGGGGGTTAACCCCTTGGAATTCCAGGCCCTCCCTACCAACCCAGTGGGTCACCTCAGACAGTGTGGGTGGTGCCCAGCAGCAAAGCAGAGTGGCAGTTCACCATGGGCATGGGCAGGAGACATACAACTCAGGGAGAGTCTATGTTTCCCTGTGATGGGAGAGCACTGACCCAACACGTTGCTCTTGTTTAAATACTAGACATTTTTTAGAGCACTTTAAGGTTTACAGAAAATTGAGTGGAAAGTAGGGAAAGTTGCCATAACCCCCCTCCCTCCACTGTATTATTCCCTCCTATTATTCTGACCTTGCATCAGTGTGAAGCCTGTGTTATAGCTAATGAGCCAACACTGATACGTTGTGATTTCTTAAAGTACTAGGCTTATACCATGTTGTTCATTTTCTGAGTTCTGACACACATCGTGACAGTATCCCCACTATCACTGCCCTAGAAATCCTCCTGGACTCACCTGCCCTTCTCTGCCACCTCCCCCCCCACCAACCCCCAGCTTCTGGTTGCACTGACCTTTTTACCATGTCTGTGGTTTTGCTTTTTCCAGTCGGCTGGGCCTTTCAGCTGGTGGGTTGTGTTTCAGGAGGATGGCATCCCGCCCCTGGCTGTGTCTGGGTGTGGGGGGGGGGAAGGGTCAGGCCCCCCCCCAAGCAGCGCTCCTTTGTACTCACCATGTACTCGCCGTCCTAAGGATTGTGAACTTGCAGGTCTTGATGGGGCGATGAGCTTAGGAGTCTGCAGGCTCCAGTGATCTCCATGGCAGTCAGGAACCACACTTGAGGGAATGGCTAGACCATGGTTGGAGAGCCCTGGAACGTTGATGGGAGTGATTAGAACACCTAGAGCTCTACTGAGGAATCACCAACTGCATCTGGGTTCTGAGTGAAGCAAGGGCCTCAGGGAAGCACCCTGGTGAGGTCTCATCACAGGCAGCCTGGGCATGCAGGTGGGCATGGGGTGGGGGGGTCTTCACATAGCCTATCTCAGGGCCAGTGGGCTTCTGCAGAAGATTTCTGGCTGCCTCTGCTGTAAAACCCTGTTCTCCTTGGATACAGGGCTTTGAGGGGGAGTGTGGAGGGCAAGTGAGGGGAGAGAGGGAACTTAGGTGGGAGATCTGCTTTGACTTAAAGGGGAAAACATTTTAGTCACCTTTATCTTCTCAGCAACCTCCCACCTTCAGCCTTTTTTCTGAATCTGGCTAAAGATTTGAAAATGGTCATTTGTCTACAAGGCTGTAGCCTCTATTCTCCATAGGGTTCCCATAGATGCAGTTGGGTATGAGGTTCTAGAAAATTCTACAATGGCAAAACTTGCCGGACACATTCATGTGTCTGTGTGCGGAGGGGTGACTAGAGCCCTCCCAAGAGATCAGCCACTTTCTTTGGTGGTTGGAAAAGCAATACTGTCAACACTGGTTTTGAAATATCAAGTTTTAGAAAGATACAAAATGAAAAGGTGAAGTCAGCCTCTTCCTCTAGTTAGCTTTGAGTTTAGACTTGAATCCTTGAGAGATAGAACTTTCTCTCCCCATATTTTGTGTGGGGTGTCCTCCCATTGTATCCTCCTGCGGGGTAGCTTTAGGGCTGGAGCTCTCCATTCCCCCTTTCTTAGGTGCTTAGATTTTTTTCCAAAGCACCCACAATCTGTTTCATCTGTTTATAAACATTTAGAGGACCAGGGACGGAAGGTGACAGTGGTGGGGGCTATCTAGGCTGGGGCTCCCAGGGGTGGCTTTTGCAGGAGTGTGACGCTACCCAAACCTGAACTTCATGGGAGAGAAATAGCTGTTTTCCTTGCACAAATAACAGGGTGAGAGTGCAGCGGGTTTCCTTACACCAAAGGCCTTGTTCTGGGGTCTCAGAAATGGCTTCATCGTTGCATCTGTTTTAATTCAGTTTGCATCATGCTGTGTTCTCATCGGATTTCCCATTTATTTCCAAGAATGCGTGTTGGTGGGTGGTCTACAGGGCAGGTTCAATCCAGGCATCAAGTGAGGATTTGCCGTCTGTGGGGTGGTCACAGATGTGAAGTGTCTGGCTGCCCTCCATGCCTCCCTCCCTCCTCCCCCCTTCCTCCTCCCTCCCAACCTCCCTCCTTCCCTTCCTTCCTCCCTCCCTCTTTTCCTCCTCCCCTCCCCTCTTCCCTCCCTCATGGTCTGGACAGTGGAGATCTGTGATGGAGATAACAAACATAAACATCTCCATACAACAGGTTTGTGTTTGCACAGCAGACCTGTCACTCAGGAGAATGGTGCAGAGATGAGAGCTCTGCCAATGGCCTGGCATTGTGGAGAGGGCCAGGTTTGGATGCACGCTGGCGGGCGTGCTTTCTTATTGTCCCAGCATCTCCCCAGCCAGGCTCTGATAAGCTCATAATAGCAAAGAATTTCAATAGACTATGCAAAAGAATGCCAAAGGAAGCAACAATTATTTCTAATTATAAATAACTCCTTTCCAGATATCCGCACTGTTTTGTGTGTATGGGAGGTGTGTTGAGCTGCATGTGCACAGCTTGTGTGTGCTGTTCCGTAGACCACGTGTGTGTCAGTGAATAGACTCACATTTCTCCCCTATTTGGATCTGGAAATGGCATGTGGCCTTACAGAGGTTAAAAAAAAATCAAAGAAATACAAAAACCTCTTCAGCTTGTCACCACAGTGTACGTTTTCCAAGTCTTTGCTCCATAGCACTGAAACCCTTTGGGAGCCTGCTCGTTCTAGAGTTGGTTTGTAAGAGCTGCAAGGCATGATGGGTGCAAACCTCACTGTCCTGCCAGCACAGACACCAGCTCTGTGGTGAGATGAGCAGGTACAGACAAGCTCTCATTGCATCGCTCAGGTGGAAAAGTCTTTAGTCCTGCTTTTCACAAGAGGCCCACGTTGGCCCAGGCAGACACCACCTCCAGCCCTTTTTGCAAACCACATGCTCTTGATCAGAAGTGATCAAGAAGTGCTCCACAGTCAGTTTCCACGTCAGGACTTATGGGAAGCAATTCTGCTGGGACAGTTTATCCCTGCCTCCCTGTCTGTCCCTGGCCCCCTTCTCTCTTTTCTACATCTACAGGGTAGTGGCGGTGACACCGTCCCCATGTTGGTGCCCACGGTGCTCTCCTTGGTGTCTGGGTGAGTTTCTTGGGGCTGCTATAACAAAGGGCCACAAACTGGGTGAGCCTCACAGGTCTGGAGCTGGGACTGTGGGTCAAGGTGTAGCCGGGACTTGTGCCCTAGCAGGTCTGGGGCAGGGAGTATCCCCCTTGGAGCCCCTCACCCAACTTTTGGTAGTTCCTTGGCTCCTTTCATTACATGGTATCCTTCCTCTGTGTGTGTATGTGTGTGTGCATGCATGTGTGTGCATGTGTATATGTATGTACACGTGCATGCGTGTGCATGCGTGTGCACACGTATGTGTGCCTGTGTGCGTACGTGTGTGTGCCTGTGTGCGTACATGTGTGTGTGCGCGCACTCTCTGTGCCCAAACTTTCTCTTTTTGCTAAGGACACAGGTTATATTGAATTTGGGTCCATTCTCATGATTTTATTTTAATTGAGATAAGACCCAAGTTCTAACCCCAGCCCCACATGGAGGTGAGACCTCTCACACTGCAGCCTGGATTGTGTCCTTACACATCATGTCCACTCACGTCAGTTGTCAGTTTTCTCAGGCTATTAGTGCAGGAGATCAAGGGACATGTGTGCTGCCCCCCCCCCCCCCCCCCCCC
>PVHY01013753.1:0-40453 GCA_004024945.1 Uropsilus gracilis
CCCCCTCCCCCCCCCCCCCCCCGCCCAAAGTTGTGTGCTTCAGTTTGGTGGTTAGCTTGTTTTGACTTTTCCTCATGGCTTTTGCTTATTTTTTCCCTATATCCCATATATTAGTGAAATCATTTGTTTTCTTTTGCTTTTTGACTTGCTTCTGCTAATATGATTTCTTCTAAGTACATCCATGTTATAAAATCATCAAATTTGTCATTTTTATAGTTTGTTGCCATTAAAAAAGAGATACAGTTTATTAGCAGTTTCTTCTTTTAATTGGTTGATTTGATAAAAATCAACTACTAAAGCTTATCTCCACTGTCATGTTATTTAATCTAATTTTGTCATTAAGTAACAAAATAGACATGTATCTTCTATTTAAGAACAAAGGTTGGAAGTGGAAAAGGAACATTATCATTATTATAATGAATTAAATGCAGCTTATTTTCAAGGAATACTTTTTGCTTGTGAAGATCATAAAGAAGAGCTTAAACTTTTATAAGACTTTTTGAATTTAATAAATATTGCTGTAGCAGTTCCTAAAGACGGAAATAAAACAAATGTACTGTTACCTTTAATGTAAGAATAAAAGTGACAGTGGCATTTAGGAAGAGTTAGAAAGTCTACAATTGTCAAAGTGAATAGGACATTATTCTTAATAAGTTTCTTCCTGAACATACTGCTGTCTTTACTTAATATAATCTCCTTTTAGATTAACTGAATGCCCATATTTCTTTTAAAAAATAGCTTGTTTCTTGTGATTCTCCCTGAAAAGTATATATGTCATTGAAATGTCCACTCCTTTGCATGTAATCACGTGAAAGTTCTACTGTGGGTATAATATAGTCAAACTTAAAGAAAACAATTTTTTATGTTGATACAAGTTACTGAAATGTTGGCTCTAAATAGAGGATGAGATTGAAAGTAGACAAGCAGGAAACAAGAACACCAAGGCTGTCAAGAAGCAGGTCTGTTAGTACTGGTCCTGATTCAGTGGATTCATAGCCAAAGGCTGAGTAGGAAGCTAAGGATTTATATACATTTTACACATACTGGTGTTCTGGATGGGCTATCATTGTCATAGTACATGACCTGATGTGGCAAAAATTGAATGAGGAAGACTCAAGGAGAAATTGGATTGCATACAAGTAAATTGAGTCAGGAAGTCATGGATTGTTTATCTAGACCCCTTAGGCTCTATCGCTTAGGTTACGGTGCTTCAACATACTTTAGGTTACCATGCTTTCAGCTGGTTATCATACTTCAAGGTCATCACAAATTATCAGTTAAACTGAACCAAGTAAAATTTCCTCATTTTTTCTAAGAAATTGTATTCTATAGAGGCCTTAAAACTTCTCTTTGAAAAATATGAAAGGAGTGGTTAAAATTCACTCCATTAAAAATGAGTTTTACTAACATGAAAAAGCATATGCACCCCTATATTCATTGTAGCTCTAGTTACAATAACCAAGAAAAGGAAACAGCCTAAGTAATCACCAGTGGGTGACTGGATAAAGAAGATGTGAGATATACAGGCAATGGAATACTACACCACTCAACTTTAAAAAAAAAAAAAAGAGAGAGCGAGAGAGGAAGGAAGGAAGGAAGGAAGGAAGGAAGGAAGGAAGGAAGGAAGGAAGGAAGGAAGGAAGGAAGGAAGGAAGGAAGGAAGGAAGGAAGGAAGGAAGGAAGGAAGGAAGGAAGGAAGGAAGGAAGGAAGGAAGGAAATTCAGAAGATGAAATTTTGCCATTTGTAGTAACATGTTTAGAAATTTAGGGGATTATGCTAAGTGAAATAAGCCAGAAGAGAAAGGCAAATACCAGATAAGTTCACTGATATTTTGGATATAAAGAAACAGAACAAATGAACAAACCAGACAAAAATAAACTCAGATTTTGACAATAGAACTTTGCTTATCAGAATGGGGTGTGGGATTGGGAGCAAAAGGTTGAGGGAGCTCACTGAATGGTTTAGAACTTTGGTGGTGGGTCTGGTATGGTAAGAAGACATTTATAAAAAAGTGATCCTGTATTCCTAAAAATTATACAGCCTCATAAACCAATGTTTCCTAAAAAAAAAAATGAATTTTATCATCCAAATATTTTCTGAAATTGAGATAATATAAACAATGTAAAATATGTAACAAGAAAAATGACAACTGTTTCTCAAAATTTTTATTTCTTTCAATTTTGCTCTAGAGGTGTCTCTTCTTTATCATGATTGGTGAGTAGTTAGTTTAATACTTTTCTCAATTGCGTTCATAAAGGAGTTAGCCAACACACAAGGCACTGTGCTTGGGGCTATGTACTATGCAAAGACATACTGCAAATAAATAGCTAGGTGTTTATAGAAAAAATACTTTTTTGGATAATGTATGCTTTGTTCACACACTCTCTTAACATCAGTACAGTAATTGTAGTGATTGGGTCTTGCTTTATAAATGCAACAGCACCAGTCACCTGGTGGCTGACAATCAAACTGCAGGCAGGACATATTTTAATTATTTATTTGTTTGTTTGTTTGTTTGTTTGTTTGTTCTTTGAGACTAGGTCTCGCTATTTTCCCTGGGATCCACAGGCTCATGTTGTCCCGGGTACCACGGATTCAAGCAATCCCAAGTAGCTTGGATTACAGGTGTGCACAACCACACCCAGCTAGTTTTTGAGACTGGGTCTTACTGTGTTGCCCCGGGCAGGACTCAGGTCTCCAATTGGTGGACTCAAGTGATTCCTAGTCTCAGCCTCATTCTGTAGCTGCGCTTAAAGGCACATGCCACCGTGCCTGGCTAGGATGTATTTTTTTAAAAAAGAAAGAAAGAAAAGGAAATAAATTATGTCTACAACCCTGGTCTTGCATATCAGAAAGTAAATCACTCAGTACTTAAAATAGTTTTGCCATAAACAAATTATCCCAAAAGTTGTTTTTCTGGCCACTGACGTTCAGTGACTCCAGAAAAGTTGCTCTGTGTCCTCCACAGAGCCCTTTCGTGAAAATGCAGTTGTTGTTCTTCTGTATTTCTTCATTGATACAGACAGTTCTTCAACCTTGGCATTCTTAAATCTATTGCTTTTTATTTTTCCAAGTTTTCCTTTGTTACCAGGCATTCAAGTACCAAATGTTCTAGTGTCTCTTCCTCATATGCTGCTTTCGAATGTGATTGTCCTTCTATATCTCTCAAAACCATTTTCTTATGAACATTTCTCCAAGCTAGGTCATCCACAGCACACTGTGGTGTCTCCTTGGCAACAACGGTCTTAACATTTCTCAGTATCCCTTTGTACACCCACTCATCACATTTCACTCATTTCACTTTTTCTTTCTAATCATTAGTTTTGAAATGTCATCATCTAGTACTTACCTTTGTTTTTATAGCATACATGTTAATTATACACATCCTCATGCATTTTGTACATTCCAGCCTTTTAAATGGCACTTATTCATGTTTTGCTGGGCAGGGGATCAGGTTAAGTCATTAGGTTTTCCATTTCCTGTTGCCTTTTATGTTTGGTAAATGATGGTGGTGACTTACGTTTCTATATCAAGGTTATGTAACCCATTTTGAACCCAGATGCAAATCTGAAATGCAGACAAACAACCAGGTTTTATAAGCCTATTCTATCCTGGAATTAAACTACTGCCTCTAACCAAAAGTTAGATAGCAGAGATTCTAAAATAACAAACTTCAGTGACAAAATTCCTAAATTTGCATCCTGGCTGTTCTTACTAGCAATATCAGACAAGATATATAAGCTCTCTTACCTAAAATAAGAAAATTGTTTTCCTTTCAAAGAGTGGTTGGGAGGGTTAATTAAAATAATATAATATGAGATACAAAGATAAAAACATAATAGTAACCTTTAATAAATGAAACATTCCTGCCACTTGGGACAAGTTATGGCCTCTAATATGCAAAACTTAATTATTAGATTAATAGTTAATCTAATATATTGATTACTTAGGTTAAATTACTAACATCACCTATATTAAATTTACTAACTCTACCATGATACCTTAAAAAGAAAAAAAAAAAACTAAGGGAATAATTTGACCCATTCCTCCACCAACCCCACCAACCACTGGTTCAATGAACTCTTCTTGTAGCTCAAGACATTTGGTTTACTAAAGACTTAACAATTCAGTATCTTTTCTCTAAAAAGAAAGCGATACTATACATAATTAAAATATATAAATCTATAAAGAGAACAACAGTATCTGAGAGAAATTGTGTAGCAATACATCTTTTATTGTGGTGGTTTTTCATTAATCTTTATTTTTAGTTTCCCTTGTGTTGAAATTTTTACAATTTTCACATACAGATCGATCAAAATCAATCCAGCATTATGTTGCAAGGTAGGCATAGATAATTTCAGGCACTGCTATACTTTCTTTAGAAGAGTTTTCTATCTTGCAGCTCTTTCCTTCACTGGATCTTAGGACTTTCCATGGTAATTAATATTAATAGTAACCACACATAGTAACATGGAGGAGTACGTGTGAATTCAAAGATCGCGAGGACATATTCTCATCTCCGACACCTTCTTGTGACTACCCACACATCATCACTAAGCCTCCAACTCACCTCTTCTCATGCTGAGTCAAACATAGAAAATACACTGTTAGATTTAACTTTGGTATTGGATTTATGTAGTTTTCTTCAGAAACTAACTAATTGATCCATTGTTTTTGAGGTCTCTGTCCTCTGACAGAATATTTCATAGTCTGTGTTACTTTTTCTCCTAGTCACATAGAAACTTAACATTGTGTTCTATGTGACTTACAGAATTTTAGCACACCCATCTTCTAGGGTACCCACTTTCATTGATGTTTCTCTTTTTTTCTGCCTTTATTGGATAATGCCTGTCAGTGTTCTCTTGAAGAAATGATGCCAGAGTGAACTATTTCAGGTAGTATCCCAAGGTTGAAACATTCTAAAATGATGAGTCTTTGATCTACTATATGTGGCCTTTGTGAATCGTACGTCACTTATATGCAATCCACATTGTTTTAGCTGAAGTTGCATCAGGTAATAGCATAATTTTGTGACCTAAATGCTTTTCCTAACTCCTGTGCTCAATGTTAAGTTAAAGCAATTTCAAGCAGATATAATTTTTCCAATGAGGCAACTTTATTTTATTTTCTTATTTTTTCATTTCTGGCTCTGCAAATGGACATGTCTTTTGGCCAATAATTCTTATTTTTCTTTTTTTATTTATTACATGCATATATATGTGTATGTATATACAGATATATTAAAAATACATATACCTGTATATACACAGATGTATCTATATATTGCATATACATATATATACATATATATATATTACACCATTGTCTGACCTGAAGTTTTCCCATCACCTGTCACCCATGAATGATCTGAGTCTTCTGTGCCCTCCCCCCTCCATTTTCTTCCTCCTTCCCCTTTCTCACTCTATGCTTCAGCTGTGTATTTTTGGCAGTTTTACATTTTTCTTGTCCATTTGTCTGTTTTTCCTAAATCGCTCATATGAGTTCATCTCATATTTCTCTTTTTCTTTCTGGCTAATTTTCATTAACATGATTCCTTCTAGCTCCATCCATGTTGCTGCAAATGACATAAGGTTGTCTTCTTTGATTGATGCACAATATTCCACTGTGTAAATATACCATTAGCCAACAATTCCTACTACTACTCTAATTCATCTACTCTTAAGGTATACAAAAAAATGATAAATATTTTGTACTAGAAATGTTGCCTTAACTATAATGATAAAATTTGGAAGCAACCTAAGTGACACATCTGTGAATTGTTTAAGTAAATATAGCATTTTTATGAGATAATATACAGCTATCGGAACAATCATTTAAATGAGCACTCAATATATACCAGGTACTATGCTAAGTATACTGCTATGAGGAAAGTAGACTTACTATACTTATTATAGTATACTTATTATACCCCATTACATTTAAAAGTAATTCAGCCTTAGAGAAATTGAATTAGAAAAAACACACAAGTATTAAGTAGCAAAATTTAATTCCAGAAGTTCTGATCTCAGAGTCCTAGGTCTTGACTTTAGTCTCTGTGAATTGGTAATAGATGAAAAATTTTTCATGATATTTACCTGTAAGATTTATTACATACAATAAAAAGAAATAAGATGGATCTTTTATTTAAATTTAAATTTTTAATCTTTCTATGCCTTGTATATTATGACGATAACTCCATAATAAAGTAGTCCATGGTGAAATGAAAGTATGAAAAACACAAAGATATTCACTAGTATACACTTATGCATACATATATAATGATTCCTCTTTTTTTATAGTCAAGATGCTTTAAAATTCTTCCTAAAGCAGGCTTTTTTGGTAATATAGTCATAGGTCTCAGTGCCATGCATATAGTTTTCCATTCCAGTTTTGTTCAATAGTATAAATATTTGTCATTCTTATTGACTATGTCCCTCATTTTATAATAACCAATTAGACACCTCTTTGGATGTACGTCAAGTATACCTTCTACTTTAAAACAAAGTAAAATGCATCCACCAATGATATTTTATTTCAACCATAACTGTACTTAGTAATCATGTTTTCTTTGCAAAAAACCATTGTAGTTATATTTATGGGTTCACTTTGACCAATTTTTAAAGGCTAGTAATTTTTCTATTAAACAAGCTTATATATATTTCCTTACAAAAATTAGTAGAAATAATCTTAACTGGTGTTCTTTCTTCAATATTGCTAAATATTATATCCATCCAAATAACATTAGTGGTCCTTCCCTTTATTATGCTACTTAGTATTTCTATCTACAGCCATATCTTTTTGAATATAGCCATAATCTATGTCCTAAAGAAATTAACTGATTTATAACACTAAATAATGAGGATGATTAATGAATCAATATTCTATTAACATATTCACTATTAAGATACAAAGAACCTGAAGCTTTCTACTTTCGTATGAAATTAGAAAGTTAAAAGCAAACAAGAAAATATTTCATGGACTCTTTTTCTTCCTTTTCTTCCTAATAATTTATTATTATTATATTATAATTTATTATGTAAACTTCCTAATATTGGAATAAGGAGAGTGAAAATAACAATACAATGAGAGTGAAAATAACAATAGACAAAAATAGGAGACTTTAATTTCTTTTCTTCTATTGCTTTTGGCCTATGAGTTAGCTATTTAACTACAAGTGGGCCTTACCTTAAGGAGCTATTTTAATTTAGAAAGAGATAATGTATGTGAAAGTGAGTGGTAGAGTACTCTATATTTAGAACTTACTCCAATTTTCTCCTTCTTCCAGATGTCTCTGTCTTACTGCTAACAAGATGTTTCTACTCAGGTTATAGATAGCTTATGCAATATGCTCCAATTAAAACACACCTTTTCTCAAGGTGTAGTAATATTATTAGATCCTTTCTTTCACCAAATCTAATAAAGTGTTTTCAATTCTATCTCTTAAGTATGTTCCTGTTTCCTAGAAATAGAGCATACATTCTTCTTTATGTGCCTACCACCTTTACATATCATCAAATATCTAACATGGAAGGAGAATGAGAAAATGAATAAATCCATTCTCATGAATAAACAATATGTTCTCATGAACTTACCTTCTTAAGTAAAATTCCAGATTTAAAAATGGAATGAAGTAATTAATCATAATTTGTTTACTTTAGGTAAATGATTAGGAAATGTGCTGTTCACATTGTCATCTAATGACAAGGAGGAAGAACAAGGAAGCTAGAGACGAAAGGTCAGAGAATGAGGTTAGTGGACTGGATTATAAAATTTAAAGAAGATGGTGTCAATTTTGCATGAGTTTGTAAACCAGGATGTTTGAATTTAATTTTATGGGTTGTGGCTGTAATTGAAAAATACTTTGACCCCTATGGAGTATGACTGAAAGACAAGGGTCAAAGTGGAGAGAACAATTAGGAGGTTATAGTCAGATTTCATAGAAGGCAAGTTAATAAATAGAACTGCATGGTAAAAACAGAGATAATGCATGGATTTCAGTGTGGTAGGGGGATAGTTCATGATAAATTCATAATAATAATTCTTGAATAAATAAATGCATAAATGAATAAAAAATTTTAAAAGTTAAATCATTCTCCTTGCTAGCACATACCTTCATTATGGAGGTCTATATACAGCGATAATTATAATCAGAAATATTTTTAATATTTTTATTGCATGAATCTTGGACTAAAGGAAATGGTTTCTTTCAACCTATGTTCTTATGAAAAATTAAAAATTTTTAATGATGGAAATTCAAACTAATATGCAGATTCTAAAAAGGAAGTTATCTTTAGATCCTTTAGACATCCATAAGATCTGAGTCTGAAATGGAGCAAAAATATGTCTTAGCAATATTGCAATATAATTTATATATTTTAGCTTTAGTAGTCTTGCTACTATAAAATGTCTTTTTAAAAAATTAGTCTTGATTCAAATTTTCAAGAAAAGAACAATGCAATAGTTAAAAAAGTAGAAAAGGACATAAAATAGAATCATGCTCTTTAGATTCACAAAAATAATGGTAACTTACTCCATTCTTCTTATATCAGACCCTAACGAAAGCACTTAATGCACATTATGCCATTTTATGTGAAATAATACTTAATACATTAAGAACATATTTAATAAACACTGGCTTACAACTTGACCTATTTAAGTATAGAATTTAAATTTTAAGCAATGGTGTCTAACAAATATTAATTTTTTATCATTGACTTTTTTCACTTGTATATTGGTACATAATGGTGGAAAGTTTCATTCCAGAAAAATTAAGTTTTTGAGTTTCTAGACAAACATATAAATAGGACTAGACAATTGATGGGAATTTACTTTATTTTTCTGATGACATTACTTTAAAATATTTATATTTCCCTACAGATACTAAACAAATATTGAGTCAAAACTTCAAATTTTTTAGGTATTAGAATAGTACCAATTTTCCTGATGTTTTTTACTGTTTGTGGAAGAAAACATTAATAAGATTTAAGGGATGATCTCTTTTGGCCATGAGCAAATTAACTTGATTTGTAAAAATAGCAACTGCTTTTCTGTAAGAGTCCAACTGACATGCAACTGAACAGCCTAAGGACAAGTGTCATTATTTCAGGGATATCTGAAATATGGATTTAGACATGGTCCGTCTCTGAACCTATACACTTATCACAATTTCAGTTCTGAGAAAAATTCTTCTCTTAATTATAAAAACATTTTCTTGATCTACTTTACTACCACAGTTCCTGAAAAATCCCATTGAGTCATTATCTGATGCTAATTTATATGAGTATTGGACAATATAGAAAAACACCTTCATTTGTGAAAGAGTATCAGATTTAGCATCAGCTGGACCAGCTGGCTTATCTTGGTCAAGTTACTCACCTTTGTGCTTGTCCTATTGCAAAGTGGAGAGAGGAATATCTTCCTCAAAGAGTTGTTTTGTGATACGCAAATACAGTTACATAAGTAATTACAAACAATGTCAGATATATATATATATATATATATACACACACACACATATGGTGATGTTGATTCACTTAATTTTTTCTCATCCATTTTTGGGAGATGAGTATACCTTTTGTCTGGTAAAGATTCAGGGAATGTTATGAGTAACAGTATCCTGTATAAAAAGACAAGCAATGCACATTTTGACTTTCATTATTTTATAGGTGCTTGGCTATCAATAAAGCATTGAAACCTTGATAAGCTTATGGTAAGATGAAGTTCTATTAAATCACCTGGAAATTCCAGCTTGTCCTTCAGAATTCAGGATGGCATCATTCCCAGGCAAGTTATTCATCCTGCTTCTTAAAAACTTAGGAAAAATAGCTTTCTGCCTTAGTAAAGTACCCCAAGGTTTGCCAGCCACAACAACACAGAAATCCTTCCAAATATCTCACTGCAATCTTTCTGCAGTTGCCCTAATTGTGCCATATTGGAGATGGAAAAATACAGACAGGATGCATTTGAATGAAATCCATTGGAAAAAAAGAAAGATGATAAAACATGCGTTGTTAGGCAAAACTTTAAAAAAATTACAAAGAAATGTTATTAAATAAATGTCACTTTTGATCTATTTATAAAATAATCAAGTGTTAAGACAAAAAATAATCTGAATGATTAAATACAAATTCAAATATTTCTGTGGACAATGTTTTTATGGAAGACAGTTCTAAAGATGGTTCCCAATTTGAGCTTATGAGAGGTCTACATTTCTGAAGTCACTTTCAACTAATTTTAATTAGTCCTCATAAGTAGAAATTAGGAGAAACCACAAGGAGGTAATGAGGGACAGCAAGAATAGATATGGTTCAGCAAAAATAAAACACTTGCAAACTGAAATGGAAAGATTTAAATTCTACTGAGCTATACAAAGGAACTGACCAAATACACTGTATAACAGGTTTGTTTTAAAAAACATAAGAAAACCTTAATTTTTATTACATTTACAGTATTAAGTAACATAATTGTTTACATTTTTTGCCAAAATTTTCAAATAATTGAATTTGATGAACTTTCTACATCCACTAATTTTTTCTAAGTGATTTCCAAAATGATAAAATGTAATCCTTCACAATAGACCTCACTATTCAAGCAATTGAAAACATGCTAGTTTGTATTAGGGGATTAAGCCAGCAATTGTTTACTTTAAGACAATCAGACTTCAGTGCACTGAACCCACAGGAATGCTTCCAAAATGATAGAGTGATAATAACCAATATTTATTGAATGTGTACAATGTACCAGGCACTAATTGCTTCACAGGTATCATTTATTTCTTAGAACTCTGTGATGAAAGCACCATTTTTATTCCTCTTAGATATTTAGAAATGGAAGTCAAAGGCAGAATGGAAATTGCTCTCGAAGTCAAAAATCCCAGAATGGACATTGCTCAAAGTCGAAAATCCCAGAATGGACAGAGCCAGAAGTAAGATCAGGTTGCTGACTCTCAGGAAGAGTCATTCAAATACTCCGTGAGACAATGGAGAGCAAATATGAAATTCTAATTCAATGTCATTCCTGCTTTAAAATTAGAGGCTGCACTCTAATTTTCTCACATTTGTCAAAAGATGATGAATATGCAGTGATTAGCACTGAGAAAAGCTACATTTTATAATATGATAAATCGCAAAAGCTGATCCCTCTAATTCCCAACAGAATGGTCTGGCAGGATAAAAACATATCCTTTAACGTGTATCGAAATGAATATATCCTACAAGGAAAAAATAAGATGTGCAGTGCTGACTAGGTCCTGAGGATTTCTTATTATTGATTATTTTCTGAGAGGAAGTCAGTTTCCATGAAAGTCTTGTATGACAGATATAACACATGACTTCATATCTCTCAGATGGTAAATTGACTATTCTTTGAGGTAATCCACTTTAATCCTGTCATTTTAAGAAGAAATAATCCAAGACACAAGTATCAATGCCAAGCAATAAGCAGCAGTGATTAAAATTTCAACTTTCTGATTCCCTGTGCTTAATATTTTGAGACAGTCACATAAGTCGAATCCCTGGAGGCAGAACAGATTCTTCCCGCAGCCCTCATCTTCTCTTGTTTTGTATTCTGTATACCCTATTAATTCCAAGAGAGTAAAATGAAGAAAAGCTTTAGAATGGAATTTTTTCTCTCTCAAGATGTGTCAGAAAGTTGTGAAATCTGGGGAAGGATTATCCCCATCAGACAGACCAGGGATCATCTTTGCTATTGTGGTTATGGTAGTCTGACATGACTAGTATGACTTCCTGGGGCTATTTGATATTTCTTAAATAACGAATGGTTGGAACACCTTGCCTGGGATCAGTTACCATAGAAACAGTGCAGTCAGCAGTTACAGCCAGTTAGTAGAAGATTTTTCATCTATCCCATACCTTCCAAAATATGGTTGATGTAGATTCTCAAGACAACAGTTTTGCTGCTAAAGCATTTACCATTGACTATTGATTCTGATTCAGGGCATCACCTTTTAAATGTCATTTTGCAATCAATGATGCTACACCAGTGTATGAAAAACTACAGTGAGGATTAACAAACTGACAATACAATCACCGCAAAGCTTGAAGTATCCATGTCTACATTAAATAGCTCACAAAGCATCCCTAGCTTGCCCTCACTGCCCACACTCTTCATCCTGAAATTTTAGCCATGGGTCTATCTGTTTCCATTTAGGTGGTAAAATAAGAAGAAACTACACAAGGGGAGAGAAATGGGGAAAGGAGGAAGGAGAGATGTAAATTAGGGATGAGACTGAATGACTTGCAAATTGAATGCACAATATCAACTATTGGCAAAGGAAGAACGGGTGAATTCTTGGACTCTGATACTGTTAATTCATTTGGAAAAAATGGTATTTTTAGTGATTTGAAAATATGCCTACAAATGGCTAGCAGAGAGCTGATAAACCATTAACTTATTAAGAGAAAAATGCAAATCAAAACAATGAAATATCATTTCACACCTGTTAGAAGGGCTATTATCAAAAAGAAAAGAAACAACAATATTGGCAATAAGGTAAAGAAAAGGACTCTCCTCCACAGTTGCTTTCTCTGTCCAGGTCTCTCACTTCAGTTTCCTTGGGTTCTCATGTGCTATTAAATCACACCTCCCCTCCGTCTAATTTATTTTACTTATCCCTTTTAATCCTTCAGATTTGAGCTTAGATGTCACTTGATGCTGAGCACCTGAGTCTCCCAGATCAGACTAAATGTCTCATAGTATCCTAAACAGAGGTCTACTTTCCAGTTACTCATTATGTCATTGACTAAATCATAAATCCATTGAGAAAGGGTTCATATCATTTTTACTGACTTATTCCCAGTATCAAGATCAATGCTATTATTGACTATTGCAACAATGAGATTGTAAAAGAAAATGCCACAAAATTCAGAGGTTTAAAGCAGTAAATTCTTGCCTTTGTATTTGCATGTTTTCAGGAGTTTGGCTAAACTGTGTTTGTTCCCAAGATGTGGATTGAATCTACCTCTGCTCCACTTGTGTTTTTCGTCTTCTCTGGACCTGTGCACCTAGGTTATGGTCTACTCAGATTTATTGTAGAAGGACAATATAATGTGCAGGCATTCTATTTTAAGCTGCTATTTGCACAATGTCTGCTAGTATTTTGTGAGACTGTCATGTGACCGAGTCAACACTCATAGATTGAAAAAAACATGCTGCTTTTAGTGAAAAGAATCTGAAAAGAGGGTGGATATAAGATAGGGTGAAAAATCAGGATCAATAAGTCAGTCTATCACTTCCAGTGCATGAAATATACAGGACAGCTTTCTAGATGTCTGACTTTTTTGCTCTTTACCTTTTACAGAATTTCTTACTCTGCCTCTTCTCCAAACCTACTGTAGGTTTCTGTTTCCTTCTGCCAAAATCTATTTCCTACTAAAGTCGTCTTATTCAACCTTGTGCATATGAATGGAAGCTTCAAGTTCTCAAACTGTTTCAAGATCAGAATAATGGATTTCAATAGACTTAGGGATGTAATGGGAAGGGTTAGGAGCTAACCTTCCCCAAATCTCCTTAAATTCCTTGTCAGTCCCCAGAGATACACTTTATCTGTAGAGTTAAGCCACCACCATTTCCTTAACTCTGTCTCCTTGCTTTTCTGTTATTTCATCACTCACCTTTTCCAAAGAGAGGGTTAGGAAAAAGACAAAACTTGCAAACTGACCATAGCTGAAGCATACAGCTGGAATGGAGAAGTGATAGGGGTTAATTCAGGGGAGAGACAAGCACAGGGACTACGGTGATAGCCACAGTGCTGTGGTGGTGGGAGAACTATGGAGGCTACACTTGAGGGGAGATATCAAATGCTGTCCAAAAATTAATAGTCATATAGAGAAATAAAATAATTTAACTAAAAAAGAATAAAGGCGAAGGAGAATATAGCTCTATAAACAATACTTTGTATATTAAGATATCCCACTTCACTCTTGAGACACTTAACTAAAGTATTTATTTTTAAGTTTATAAAAGCCTAATTAAACCATCACATCTCTTATTTTCATCCATCATTATATTATTTAAAAAAAAAATTCTGGACCAGGCACAGTGGCATGTACCTTTAATCACAGCCTGCAGAGTGAGGCCAGGACTAGGAATTGCTTGAGTCCCATGGGTTCCAGACCTGCCCAGGGTAAGGTAGCGGAGACCTAGTCCCAAAAAATAACTGGGTGTGGTGGCACACCTGTAATCCCAGCTACCTGGGAAGCTGAGGCTGGAGATTGCTTGAGTTTGTGGTACCACGGGCAATGTGAGCCTGCAGTTCCCCAGGCAAAAATAGTGAGACCTAGTCTCAAAAAAAAAAAAAAAAAATCTGGGTTTTAAGCTCCTAGGTCCAAGGCATTTGAGCTCAGTGTTGTGTTTATCTCCTGAGAAAATAAAATCAGATTTTGGTGCTAAATTAAAAAGTAAAACCCCTTTTAAAAGGAGAGCTCTTTTATGTCTTTGGGATCATTTTCTAGGAGTTCTGCTGTTTTGCTCATCACAATGCAAAGGAGTAAGCTAATCACAGAAAAAAATTCCCTCACAGCCGTGCACTTTCTGATTCAATGCCTGTGACTCAGCAGACTTGACAGCAAGGTTGAGCCTTGAAGCATCAGATGCAATTTCCTGGAAGCTGTTGTCAAATCTATTTACAAAGCCAAGCAGAAAGTTTCATCAGGAAGTCAATTGTGTACCTGTCTTGGGTATCTTTGGAAGCACCTTTTTCTGCAGAGGATCTATAGAAATTACATGGCAGAGGATGAAGTGTGAAGTGTTCACTTGCAGCAATAAACTAAAAAGGAGAACATAGAAGTTTTTTTCTCACTACTTTACTGCCAACTTACAAAAACACACTCACACAGACACACAGACACATACACCACTAAGTATATGCTTGCATGTGAGGATACACTGCACAGGTATGCTCTTTCACACACACATGCACACATACGTGTGCATGCATGCATGAGTACACATGGAACAGACAGAAGACTGCCACTGAAATGAAGACTTGGCTAAGTGTCAGGAATAAAGCCTTTGCAGAAGAGATTATAAGAACAAGGAGAACTGGTTTGTCTCTCTGCTGCTGAGGTGGAGCAAAGGGTGTGAGAGTGAGAGGAGCCTGAGAGGGAAGAGATTTTGGGAAAGGTGTATGATGGGTGTGTCCTTGCAGTCCACCCTCCTCATTATGAAGGTTAGTGTTACTTGACTCATCTTCTCAAGCAATCTCTAAAATACCTGCCCACAAAATTTTGGGGTGAGTCTTTAATGAAGGAGACTGATAACGTTTTTCTTCAACTGAGGGTTATGCAGTAGCAGAATTTTAGGCCATAGAAAGAAAACAGAAAGGGAAGGGATAGCTCATCCATGTTGGCCAGGTTTGGAGTGTGGTATTGTTCTTAGACTGAAGGCAGGCCAGAGACAATACTTGCAAGTATTCATATAGATATTAATCATAAGTCAGATCTCTAGTTCCTCAAGAATATCACAATACAAAAATATCTACTTGTCCAGCAATTAGTTAAGTGAATACCAGTTTTAATTAAGTACCCAAAAATCACCAACACATCCACAAATGGATCCAGTAAATCACCAGTAGGTCTTCAACTCCAGCTAGCAAGAATTGGTCATCTTAGACATCTGGCTGAAAACAGACCGGGCTGAGAGAAGTTGTTACAAGTATCCCAGTCTTCCCAACCTCAACTCCTGCCAGCTCAGAACATTGAACCCTTATCCTTCTCCTGGGAGTCTGGCAATTGTGATTTCGAAAGTCCCTATTTACACCTTCATGGTTCTTCTTGTTCAGTTTCCTCTCTGTGGCTGCAACTCCATGTAATCTGGTTTTCAAAACAGACATAAATCACACATTTAGAAACTTGACTATGGATCTGACAATCAAAGGAGGCATTGTCAGGTTCATCTCAATCTTGCCAGATGTCCTCTGAGGTGCAGTTCAGGCATAGGGGCATCCCACTCTCTAGTACTCATAATTGTCAGTGTCTCTAAGTCTTCTTTCTACTTCCAGCTTTATGGAAAGTGTGGCTTAATCTTCTCTTTCATTCTGCAATAATATGTGTGATCCTTGCAGAAAAGAATGTCTAGTACATCTTTGAACATACTTATAGTATTCAATGTGGACTGCTATAATAAAATATTATCCTCTGGTTGGGGACTCAAAAAAATACTTAAATACCAGAAGTTTATTTTCTCACAGTTCTGGAGACTAGAAGCCTGAGATTAGATTACCAGCATAGTTGAGTTCTGTTTAGTACCCTCTTCCTGGTTTACACACGACCTTCTTGGATTGAACTCTCTCCTATTACTCTTATAAGGTCACCAATTCTATCAGATTAAGATACCACCTTTAACCTCATTTAACCTAATTACTTCCTAAAAGTTGTATCTCTAGATACAGTTACATTAGGGCTACGATTTTAACATGCACATGGTGGGGGGGGCAAAATTTAGTTGATAACAATAACGTTCTCTACCCAATTACTTCCTATTAGAGCTTAAAAAGCACATTTCATACTTAATGTGAGATCATGGGACAAGTTGAATTCAAAAGTTCCAACTTTAAGATTTCTCATATGATTATTAAGTTTAAAAGAACTGAATACCATTAGAAACTGGTAAAAATAAGTATTTATGGATCTACTTGAGTAGGGAAATAACAATAATCCTGAATAATATCACCCTAGTAGATACATATTCTGGAAATCCAAGTTAAAAATGAAAAGTCCCAGCAGAGAAAACTAAATTTTGTGAGATGATTCTTCTATTTCCTCCTGTTGAAAACTCAAAATTGTAAATCTTGTGTTTTATCATAGCAAGAAGGTCTCAGTTATTTTTATATAAGGAACTTGAAAAGGGGAACTGATTTGGATGAGGGAATAAGGAAGTCTCTGGGTACTATTCAGAGATCATTGACAAAACGAATAGGTTCATTGTAAATATTGGGAACCACAGTGACTGCTCTGGTCCTAGGTTTTTAATTTTTAGTAAACTCCTGTCTCCATGTTCCACTGTGCAAGCTCCCATGACAGAACTATAGGTGTTACTCATGACAGAGGTTAGTCAGGTGTGGAGTGAATTAGAAAATGCTAGAATGTCCCATTATATTGCCATTCCATCCCATTATTCAGCAGCCTCAGGCAGTGTGCTGGATATAATGTTGATTTGCCATGCAGGAAAAGACAGCTTAACTTAGGGTAATAACTCACAGAGAGAATGTTCTAGAAATCAAGGTACATATACAAATAAAGAAGTTCAGCTGCCACTTACTTGCTATCTCCAAATGCTAATATACAGTTCTAGCATCAAAATTACATGACTGAGACTTAGCAAGGATACCCTAGTGTTCATAGAAAGCATTTTAAGAACAATCGTCATTGTGAGCATCTTGTGGGTTTTAGTCATTTACAGGCTCAGGAGAAATCCCTCTTTTCTTGGCCAGGGTTGTGAGGAGCCTGGCACCAAACCCCCTAATTCTTTAGGGGATTAAGTGAGGCCATCTGGTGTCATCCATTGTCCTTTTATTCCTGACTCAGCCTATATGGTCCTTTTCTGGCTTCTGGCATTCTAGTCTAGTAAATAAACCCCAACTCTAGCTTCCTTTAATGCAGTCTTAGAATTCTTAAAATTTTTAGTTCAGGTTACACATCTCAAGTCACTTTCCTAATATTTCTGCCCTTAGACTATTCTAGCAGCTTGTAACACTGAGAATGCTTAAGTCATCTTCTGGAAATCTTAGGAGAATGGCCAAAGGTGAAGTAAATAATCTGCAATATGCAAATGTCAGGAATTTCATAATGCTAGGATGGAAATTATTCCTTTAGATTCCCCTAACTTTCTGCTGATATTATCTATTTTGATCTAGAAATCTTACAGAAATGATTTATCAGGTCATCATATGTATCATTTGCTAGGAGAAGTGATTACCTGTTTTCCTTCCCAAGCATAGCCAAACAGAGAAACATAGACAGAAGCCAGGAGGATACAATCATAGAAATCATAAGAAAATAGCCATGTTATCTTTTAAAAATATTAGCTTGACAAAATATTGCGGTTATTAACATATCTTGTCTACTTCTGCTACAAAATAAGTGATAAGGAAGTTTCTAAAACTCTAACTTGACCATCTCATCTTCTATAGTTCCTAGGGATTAGTTTTCATATCACCCAATACTAAACATAACAAAAGGACAGAGTCAGATGGGTTCATACAGTGACTCTTAACTGAATGAGTCTTATTTTGATTGAGAGCAGTACCCCTCAAAATTGGTTCATACTGCCAGGGTTCAAGTATTTTTAAAAGCATTTTCTCTTTCATGAGATATTGCAATAAGCCATTCCATTTTTTAGTGATTCCACAGAATGTGTCCCCACATTTATTTTCAGTGGCTGCCCAGTTACTCAAACTCTGCTAATAGGATGCCATCACTTCAAGTGCTTTGCTAATTGCTTTCTTTTTCTCAAAAATTTTTCCTATTGCTATTTGACCTTCATTAGGAAGTTTGAAAACCTTTCTACACCTTCTGCTACATCTTGCCCATGGTTCTTTGAATAATAACAATTAACATCTGTGCAGATGATTTTTACTCACAGAGTTCTGAGGCACTAATTAGTGTCATAACATCCCTAAGAAATAAGTAATTATAATTCTTACACTTTTTACATGGGAGAAACTGAGACACAGCTGGGTTAAGTGATATGCTTAAGCTCTTGCACAGAGCAAAGTAGGAACTGTGGTAACAGTAGCTTGTCTATGCCTGATACCAGTGACCAGTCTGCCTGCCATTGTGTGTGTTGCATTTACTCCAGATTCTCCTGGATGACTAAAAAACCTTATTTTAATCCTTATAAGGGGACCTCATATAAAATCTCATAAAGAAGGAAATTTTTTAAGAAGTCAAACTAGAAAATGAGCATATTTCCCCCATGGAAAATTTGAGGGAAATGTGAAGTCCCTTTATGAAGACATGTGAAATGAATTAAAGACATATGATGCTAATCAGACATCCTTCTTCCTGTTATCTTTGTACATAATTATTTAGTGAACATTATTCTTCCCCCAAGAGTTTTGCATTAGACTCTGATGTAAGATTATGGAGGAAAAAAGAACACTGCTATTCATTTCTATATCAAACTTGAAATCATATTGGGTTTATACAAATAGTATTAAAAACAACATTTTTAAATCATTTGGCTTTTAATTTATAAGTTGATAACTTCCCATATGATGCATAGGATTTGGATCAAATCCCACTAATTTTAATGAGCATCTTTTTGGTCAAGCCTGATTTTGACATTAATGTTAATTGACAAGAATTTTGCATGTGCATGTACTTCTGTAGCTGTTTAATTATCAGACACTTGACTTCCTAAAAGCACCCCCCATTTTATTTCTTATTCTGATTTTTTCCAACTATCTATTAGTTTTCTTGAAATTTTTGCCTCAAATGTAAAATTTGTTGATTTCAGACAAAAACTGAAAGTCTATTAGGGAGGTTTGGAGCAGTTAATGACCTCTCTAGGTACTTTTAAGGAGCCACAATGTTATGAGCAATTAAATGCCCCGCCTGACTTTTCACTCCCTTTTCTCTCAAGGCAGAAAACCCACATACTGCACCTGACTTGTTCCTTCTGCAGATCCAGTGGTAAATCTGTCTTAGTCTTAGTTTAATCCAGAAGAGAACCAAGCATTGATGCTGGAAATTTGACTGTTGTTACTTTAGATAATTCGTTCAGACAAAATATTGAGTTGTGTCATCTCTGAGTCTATACTTAAGCCATATGGTCATGCATTAATCCAGGGAACTGAGTCATATATTACTCTTAGCTGCCTTGTCTTCCAAACAAGTAGGAGATATTTAATGAGGAAAGGCAAGGTGAACTTTGGGAGCCACTAGTGAAGGAAAGTCAGCTTTTATATTTAAAAGTACTGAGTGTTAATTCTACATCTACATTCGGAATCAAAACTGCCATTATCTCTTCATTCTGAATATAGCAGTTTAATCTACATATTTTTTCTTTTCAATTCATTCTCCTTGTTTAAATGAAAAAATTGAACTAGTATTTATTTACAGAGAAAATCTGATGAAGGGGGCATGTTCACTCATACCCTTCAGTGAATTTCAGTAACTTTCAGGGGTCCTGAGCAGATTTAAAATAGCAGAGATGGAATACAGACTGTTTTCCACAGAGTTTCTGTGTGTGTAATTTCTTGCTGAAGCCTTGGATTTCTTTCAGACCTAGTTTACTGTTCTGATTTTATTTTTTTGAAAGACATTCTGTACCATGATATGTCATGTTGCTCCTGTTAGAATGCCCTTTTCCACTTGGTTGTTAAATGCAATCCTGTTCTCCTGGATGCTCCATCAAAGTTATTTTAGGCACACATTTCCTACCATCCCCCTTCAAACAACAGTGCTTTAAACAAACCTCCCTTCATGCCTATTATATTGCACTGCAATCACATAGGGACAGAAATGATTTCCGTTTGTTCTTTATTTTCAAGGCACATAATTAGTAACTAATAATTATTTATTGCACAATTATTTCATCTTTCTTAGACTTAAGAAAGTCTAAGTCTAATTTTCACTCTGTAAATAATGGTAAGTTTCATCAATGTTCTATGTTATTAGAAACTTTAACTGAGTCTCAGTTGTGTCATAAAAAAAACTCTTAATATTACAATTTTCATTTTACAAGGTTAATACGTAGATTAATTACAACACACAAAAGTGTTAAGAAAATGGTATATTGTTTAGGTATTAAATTCTATTACCCAAGACCAGCAGTATGGCTTCCTAAATGTCAGGAATAAAGTTTGAAAAGCTGCTGCCACAAAAAATCTGTAAGAAGTTGCAAGTTCAGTGTGAAGTCTCAAGTAGTGTTTCTGAAACGTTACATTGTTGGCTGGAAATTGAGTTTATTGGAATGAGATCAAGCAGTGTTTAGTGTTCTGTAGATCTACATGTAATTATATATCATGTGTGCACATGCATATATGTTATAGATGTACAAAATCATGTATAGATGTACAAAATCACATGTCTAAATATTTTAGACACATGTATGGAGAGCAAGTAAGAGACAGACAGACATGCAGGTCAATTCCTGGTAAAATCATTGAGATTCAGGAAGTCGCTTCCAATTTATTAGCACAGAAATTTTGTGTTCTTCCCTTTTAAGCCACAGCTCATATCTTTGTGACTTCACGAATAACATTGAATTTATTTATTCAGCCTGTGAATTCTTCGTTTAACTGACTTTGTGAATTACCGGTAAAACAGATGTAAGGACATATCAATTTCTGTAAGACTTGAAGAACTGTAAAATTCCTTCATGCACATTTAAGATGAAGTCTGTATTCCAATAATTGCTGATTAGTCTTTTTTTTAAAAGATGGCACTGAGAAAATTTTAAAAAGTGGGTAAAGTGAGAAAGGAAAGGGACCCAAATGAACATGGTGAGGATTATTGGGTGCTGTTGGGGTGCTGGGCAGGGTATGAAAATATGCATTTGTAGAAATATAAACCTATTATCAACAAAGCAGATACAATGATATAAGCATACTTTACCTCGGGAAACATATGGTGAAACAAACTATGCATGCTTCATTTTAAAATAATCATTTAAATAAATGATTTATAAAAGCACACTAGTGTCAATATTTTGATAGTGTGCTAAAGTCTTTTATTTTGAATCCTCTACTTTGAATTCCATCTTCTTGCTTAATCCACAGCTTAAGTTCATCATATATAATTTCTGGGTATAGTTTCCTTAAACAGGAACAAGAACTTCAAGATAATGATAAACCAGGAGAACATACATTTCCTTTGTGATTTCCCTCCGATTTGTTAGTTTTCTTGCTATACTTGAGTCAGTAAGGAATTTTGAAAGAGCTGCATTTAAGAAGTCATTCCAAAGCATCTGACTTCATTTTCACAGAAGCAGTTCTCTTTTTACAAGTATTTTTCTGCCAATTTATATAACAATTGATTTAAATAGGTGGTGGCGGCAGCGAAGCTATGGAGCACAAGGTGCCAATCAGTGGGCACTTGGTCAGCATGTGATTCAACCACTGGGAATGGAATCCTAGGGAGGAATCCAACATATAAAGACATCAGTTGGCAGGTTCCGTAGAGAGACAGAAATTTACTAACTTGCAGAGTTTCTTCTCTATCTTCTGTCAAATAAATACATCATGATAGATAACACTTGGGTAAGAACACTCGTTTGCCATCATTATCAGTGATCTGCCTCCCTCACCCAGCTAACAAGTAGATAGTTTGAAACGAGAGTCCTTATTCCATGAATTCATATCCAGAGTCTTTCATTTATTGAATAAATACACTTTAATACTTCCCGTGTACATCAATTTGCATTTGCCTAACAATATGTGATTCTCATTCTGCAGATTATATTATGTGGTATGATTAAATACATTCTCCCAGTTTTTAGGGCTTAGACTACTGAGAAATCCAAGACTCTCTAATACTCTCTAGTTTATTAACTTACAGGTTACTGGACAAATTATGCAATGCTAGGAATTAATATGCACATAGGCTCATGTGGAAGAGAGGTCAAAAGCAGTGAGCACCTATAAAAATATCTTGACCTGTAAATCATCAACCTGGACTCATTTGACTCTCACATATTCTGAGTAAAGTGTACTTCCAGCATTTCACCTGTTAACACTCTCCAGCTTGACAAATACCATTTAAAAAATAGTCACAAAGACTATAAACCCTTCCAAAGCAATGCAGATCAGATTGTTGCATTTTGCCTGGAATTCCTATTGTTCCTGTCATTTCCATATAACTTTTCATTACCAGGCAGGTCATTTAAAATAAGTAATTTCAAATAATGCATTTTCCATACATAGTAGAGGAAATACAGAAAGTAGTGCCAAGTGTTTGTATTATTTTGCAGTACGATCGTTTTCCTTCTTAAACGTAAACAGGTGGCTAGGTTCATAGAATTTGTTTTACTCTGCAATTGCTCTGTCTTCAAAATAGACTAAGATCATTGATGTTTCACTTTTTAAAAAGCCATACTCAATGGTGGTTGCAACATGTCTGGAATATCCAGACATACTGTTTTTTAGGATAATGATATGCTAATAAGTGAGGTTAGAGAAATCTTAGAAATGCTTCAAATATGGGTCATAATTCTGACTGAAAAAATAAAGAAGAAATGGCTCAGCAATTTAAATGCAAGGAATGTTCTAACCACAGCTTGTTGTCAATATGAAGCTATAGAACTGGATCGTGAATCTAAGATGACGTTGTTGTCAATAAAACTTCTAGTTTCAGTCACAACTGCTGGTTTCATTCCAGTGTGATGAGTCAGTGAACTGAGGTGCCATTGCCTCAGTCAGTAGGTGTACAAGGTAAGAATTCTTGAAAAAGCTCCAATCAGATATAGAGAAATCCACCCTTCCAGTAAGCTGGGTTACCTTGAGAGGGAACAGAGAATGCTTCTCTTATCCAGAAGGGAACTGCTTTTATTTCTATTAAGTAGAAAACATTTGAAGCTTTGACTTTCACTGAGGCATCAGGAATAATAGTTTTATTATTACACGCTTGCAATGCAGTTTCAAAAGCCTAGCTGGTCTCATCTTGACAAATGATGTTTTACAAGGGAAATGGAGGTGTTCCGTTTTCATTGGTATGTGAGATACAGGCACTGAATGAAATTTTGTTAAATATTTAAAGGTACATATCACCAAGGCATGGAAGGTAATAGCCCTAAGCAAAATTGTAAAGCAGGAAAGCTCATGTTTGGGTTTTAATGGCTCTCTTTTTCTGTTTCTTTCCTTGTCCCCTTTCTTGGAAATCAGTGAATCTGTGATGGGATAGAAAGACCACTAAGTATGAGGTGAGAGGAAATAAATTTGCAGCTTGCAACTCAAACTAATAAATCTATGCTTACAGAACGTGCATAGCAAAACAATAAACACAGAGTCATAAAATATTGTTTTAAGTGATTTCATGCACAAATTCACTTCAACCTTAAAATTATCAAGGACATAGTTACCATTACCCTCATTTTCATAGGTGGAAAAATTGAAGAATAGAACGGGTAAATAATTTCACTGAGTTCACATGGCTAGTAATAGCTGGAGCTGGTATAGATTTTAGTATTCTTGCTCCAGAGCCATCACATGGTACAATGGTCTTCAGGTTTAATGAAAGATGAGGGTGCTATAATCATCTTTGGTAGAGACTGATGGAATGCTCACCTTGTAGTTATTCACCTTTTCTTGGACAAGGTCTCACTATGTTGCCCTGGGTAACCTCGAACCCATGAACTCAAGTGACCCCTACCCTCAGGTAGCTGAGATCCCTCCCAGGTAGCTGAGATTACAGGAGTGTGCCACCACACCCAACTTTCACACTTTTTCTTTTTTAGTGTGATTTCTAATCCTATTGGGGGAGTTAGTGCCAGTTAAAAGGCACTACAGAAAGAAGTGCTAGCAGAAATTATTTGGTAGGAAATCTGCAAAACTCTTACCATCTGGAAAATTCTTGTCAGAAGGGATAATAGTTGGTGTGTGTCTTTCTTGGCCTCGTGGTCCTATCCTTTCTTCCTTTCTATTTCTTTCCTGGTCATATCGTCTGGAGACTCTCTACTCTTGTACCCACAAAGAAACCTTGAGCTTTAAGTCATTTGCTGTGGCTGGGGACCAGCGGGAGAACTCTGGGTTCTTGATGACAAAGGGAGTCATCACCCTACCACAATGACTTTATCTTGATTTTTTTTAATGCAGAGAAAGGAACTTCTGCCCTATGTGGTATACTATTTCTAGTCTCTTATCAGTAACTGACATTGGCAATTGGTTGAACATTCAATCCATTTCTTAAAACTTTTATTATTATTTTTAAAAATTATATATATATATATTTTTTTACATCATTGTCTATCCTGAGGTTCTCCTACTACCCCTTCACCCATGGAACATCTTAATCTCTTGTACCTATCCCTCCCCTGATTTTATCCTCCCCCCTCTTTGCTCTGTGCTTCAGTTCTGTTGACAGTTTTAAATTTATCTTGTCCATTTGTTTTATTCCCTGCATCCCTCATATAAGTGAAACCATCTATTATTTCTCTTGTTCTATCTGACTTGTTTCTGCTAACATGATTCCTTCTAGCTCCATCCATGGTATTGTGAATGACATGTTTGTCTTTTTTGATTGTTGAATAATATTTCATTGTGTACATATACCACAACTTTCAGACCCATATATTTGTTTTGTGGCATTTGGGTTGTTTCCATATCCTGGCTATTGTAAATAGTGCTGCAACAAACATCTGAGTACCAGTGTCCTTTTGAATTAGTGTTTTTGTATCCTTTGGGTAGATTCTCAGAAGTGGGATTGTTGGAACAAATGGTAGTTTCATTTTCAGTAGTTTGAGGGTCCTCCACACAGTTTTCCATAGTGGCTGGACCAGTTTGCATTCCCACCAGCAGTGTAAAAGTATCCCTTTCTCTCCACATCCATGCCAGCATTCATTGTTGCCCATTTTTATATCATTTTAAAAAAACTTTTAGATCAAAGGAAACATATGTTTTTAATATACTTAGTACTAATCACCATGAGGACAATGGGGTGAGAACCCATAAAAATACCATCCATGATATTTATACTCAAGGAGTTCATGCTCTTCTTGTGGAGATAAATATATGAAACAATGCTGACATGCTTAATAGTGTAGACATGGTCTCCAAATTTAGAGAAGAAAGTAATTCGTAATAGCATGATAGCTCAGGGAAGGTTTTTTATAGATGATAGGATATGAGTATCAGATGATGGGAGAGTTTGGCAAACAAGGGAAGGAAGACAGTTCAGCCTTTCTAGAAATATAAGAAATCCTTACTACAATGGTAGAAATATTTTCACACAATTTTTAAGAATGGTATAACTAGAATGGAGCACTAAAGAAAATCATGTACCTAAAAACTATTAACACTGTATCTGCAATATTGTTTCATTTTTAACATAATCGGCTTAGTTATTTCATTTTTTTTCTATCCCAGGTTCTAATTTGCCTGCTCTTAATGTGATTTTCATATATTGCTCCAAATATATTTCATATATTGTGAATCAATTTCACATTTTTCTAGGGTTCAAAATTATCCCCTAATTTCTATTGGATATAGTAAACAGTCCAAGTTCACTGTTTTGGTCTCTTTATCTCTGTAAATCTCTCCTCTCCCATCCACTTCCTCCAGTGAAAAATGAACTCTTTACACAATATGAGATATTGTTTTCATTATTGACTCTGAATAAATCATGATCTCTCTGGCATATTCTTGTTCTCATGTCTACGAAGTAAACATCTTTGTATTTCAATTCTCAGTTCAAATGTCATCCTTCACTTCAACACAGATAAAGTTAACTTAGCCTTTGTGTGGGTATGTATTTTATGCATATTTAATTTAAAATGCATTAAATATTAAAAAGTTCTGAAGTTTCTAAGAAAATTACACAAAGTGACAAATTAATTGATGAGAAATGGCCTCAAAAGATAAATAAAAATTTGAATAGAAACAAAATTCATCCAGATGTTTTACGATATAACTTTAAAATACTAAATGCAATAAAGTTGACTGCAAATATGGTTCCAAACTTCAAAATGGCTGGAGAGAGAAAAAGATTTTTGAGATTCAGAATATCCAAGAGATACATTTTTAAAAAGCCAAATGCTTAGGAACTAGATAGCTTTCCATTATTCTGAAAGACATTTCTCCCAAGGGTCTTCATAAATTAAAAAAAATGACTGATATGCTAAGTATTTTCAACTGGATTGATATTTAGCAAGCATGCATCAGTTTGGCCACCCTGGTTATCAAATATTGAAAAACTTCCTGATTGGTAAATAACCATGTCCCTGAGTGCCTTTTCTCCATTTCTTTCTCCAATAAACTCTCCCTCAGATTTCTTCATTCACTCTCACTATTAGACATCCCGAAAGGAAATAGGTAACAGCAGGGCTCAAACTCTGCTTCAACACATTGGAAATGTTGTTGCTGATGGGTAGGTATCCAGGCCTCGCTGGTTACTAAGTGTGTTGGCTACCACCCTGAGTGAAGATAGCTCACCTCCTGAGTTTTACATACTCCAGTGCCAGCATTACAGAAGCCCTTTCGATTTCTCATGGAAACCTGACAGCTAACACATCAGAAATGAAGTTTTCAAAAGCCGAATATATGGACAGACACAATTTTGAGTTATATATGTTATCATTAATAACTTCTTCAACCCAAGTTGATTTAATGTGAGATATAATTTATCAAAAAACAAGTTAAGATGACTGAATGATTTACACTTCTGCAAGGACAGAATAACCACTTACTGGCAATGCTTCAAATAAAAGTACTTATCACAGTCAAAATTTTAATGGTAATTAACACTAGAATGCTTCAAGTATTTTACTTTTGGAGAGACTTGAAGGGTAGCTGTTTTGTGTTGCTATGGACAAATCTATAGTCTTTGATAACATGCCAGGTTGAAGAGGAATCAAAGAACGTGATCACCATGCAGTCTCTTCCTGATCACAGTAATCCCAAAACATTACCAAATCCCTCATTTCAATCAGTAACAGGCTGCTCTCCCCACCTTCATATAATCACATATCACCATGAGTACCAGATAACCATTTATGGGTTTCTGTCATAATAGATTAGTTTAACTTGTTCTAAAATTTAATTCTAAGGAAGTAGTTCATAGTTTTTGTGTCTGACCATTTGCTCAGCATACAGTTTTAACAATGAATCATGATGTAGTACTTTTCATTTGCAAGTAATATGCTATTATGTAACTGTCACAATATATTCAACAGATAATCAGAGCTGTTTCTAGTTTTCTTAAAAATATTAAGAACAATATTGCTGTAGAAACGATTTTATAAATCTCTGTATAAGTATAGGTTTATATGGATTTCAATTTTAACTTTTTTTTTCAAAAAGTTTTAAATTTACAGGAGGATTGCAATAGTACAGAGGAAATTCCATTTATTCTTCACTTAATCCCCTTATTTTAGCATCTTAAATAATCATGGTAAAATTATCAATACTAATAATTTAATATCAGTACAATTCTACTAATTAGACTATAGCCTTCATCTGCAGTTTGCCACTTTTCCCACCAATGTCCTTTCCATTTTCCATTACTCGCTCTGGGACATCATATCATATTTACCTGTCATGTGTCCTACTCTCTTCAAGCTATGACTATATCTTGTCCTTTTTTGTCCTTTTATGTTCTTTTATGACCTTGACAGTTTTGAAAGTAGTGGTGAAGACTTTTATAGAAAATATTTGGTGTTTTCTTATGACTAGATTAAGAATGTGGATATGGTAGAATAAAATGACATAGAAGATATGTCCCTTTTACAGTATTGTATCAGAGTTAAAGGATCTCAGTATGTTTTCAAACTGATGATGCCAACCCTGATCACTTGTGAAGATGGTGACTGCCACATTCTCCAAAATAAGTTATTTTCCTTTCTATTCTATATGTCTTAATATCTATTTGTATAATTCCATATACTAAAAATACAGTTATATATATGAAAGAAAATTATTCATATATCTTCAACTTAAAGTTTAATATGAAATAAAAAGATATTAAGTAGTTTAAAAATGTATCATTCAAACAGAATTTAATTGACTTAAAGTATATTATTTAATTAATCAAAATAATTAATGTAATTTGGGAAGTTTGCATAATGTAGTATATAAGATTCACATGCATTAGTACAACTTTGTAGACTATCAAATTGAACAAATTTATATCAGATATAAGAAACTCCATCCCTGAATTGAAACAAAATGAACTGCCTTCTTAGAGAAAGAGGCACAATATTTGTATTTTCACTAATAAGTCACAGTAACCCAAAGCTTAGGTTTCTATGGAAACAGGGACATTCAATTGCTAGGCACTGAAACATTGAAATTACATTATTTTGTTATAGCCAAGATGATAAAATATCTGTGGTAAAAGCACATGCTAATTGTTGATCCTTTATTCATAAAAAATTTATTGATTAGATATTCTGGTCAGCAAACCAAGCTATATATATTTGGAAAGTATAAAGATCGATAAAATGCCCTATTTGTGTACATATAAAGTTATAATACAAGGTTAAAATAGAAAGTAACTCAATTAACATTTTTGTAAGTATGCAAATAGGAAACTAATTTAAATTCATATCACATTTCAGTGAAATCGGTTACAGAGAGGCTTAGTGATCTAGTTTTGACCAAAGATGCCATTGTGATATCAAGGAAAAGGACTTAACTTTCACCTATTATGTCATTGTGACATCAAAGGAAATGGACTTACCTTTGACCTATGATGCCATCATGACATCAAATCACTGTTATTTTAATATCAACATGTTTTACAGGAAAGTTAAGCTAGAAAAAAATAGTAAACACAAATATTTTGTTTTCTGATAAATATATGAGTTTTGCATATTAACACACCATTTCTTTATTTAGTATCACACAATTTGTTTTCTTCCCATTTAAAGTATAAAGACTAAAACTTATTTTTGACTATTGGCAAAAATGCATATTTATTATCCCCAGTACACATTGCTTTTCATGATGTGATTTTCACTTTAGCACCTTGAAGATTGCTAATATAACTTCAAACACATCAAATAATACCAAGATTTTACTATATGTTTTATGCATATGTAAAAAAGGAAATTACAGACAAAATTATGATGAAGCTATTCCAAAACATTACTGAAGGACTGAGTCTCCCTTAAGATAGTCTTGATTTTAAACAGAGAAGTAAAGGCAACGCAAAGTCCTAAGGAACTTTCTGAGGTTGTAGATAACAGCCTTAAGAGATAGGAGTAATACCATCCCATTCAGAGTCACATTTGAAAATAGGATCCTACCCAGAAGGGAGAAGGGGCCAAAACTTCCCTACTGTTTTTATCCAATTTTCCTATTATTCTATTAGAAACAGCTATCATGACAATATTCCTTTAAGTTTTATTAACAAAAACAGTTTGATTCAAAATATGAAACATTTTGTGTCCTTTGGATATGTAGCCAGTCGTCGGGTCTAAGATCCCCATCTCTGAAAACCCCTTTGCTAACTCAGATGATCTAATACAGAAAGCACAGAATTTCACATTCATAATCTCTCAGTGAAAGGAGAGTAGCAACAAAGGAACTTTTCATGGACTTGGAAAAGTCTGCAAAATATATCTATGAAAATGGAAATAAAATATCCCAGAAGGAAATTCATCAAATAAACAGCAGTAAATCTGGTGATAATGCTAAGGTGAAAGAAAGATGGAGGTTTGATGACTTCCCCTGTTCACGAATTTAATTTGTTTGGGACATATATGTAGCTAATTATTATACAACATATTTATAAGAATATAGACTGATATTATTAAGATGTCAGCTGGATCATTCATCCACAATGAAATCTAGGTAGATTTCTCATGAAACTCCAATCCGGTGATCTAAGAAACCATGAATTCCCAGATTCCAGTGCATCTTTCCTCCATCCTTGAGTACTGTCTGCCTGATTGTGTCTGACACAGTTCTACCTTTAATTCCTTCTAAGGACTGAGTCTTTTAAAGCTGTAAGAACAAGGTACAGCTGTCACAGGTCTCTGTGTTCAGGGAGCAACAGCTCAACAATAAGATACTTATTTTTCCTTTTGTTTTCCAAAAATGCATCTCACTGCTCTCCTACTCCAAGTTACACTCTCCCCTTTCTCATTTCACATAACTCCAAGACTCCTTAGATTATTTGTTTCTCAAGTTTTTAATTCCTACACTTCTATCGGCCAAAGTTATTTAGCCTCCTACTGCCAATATTCATACATTGACATTTCAAGATAATTTACAGAGCAATACAATCACGTTAGGGAGAATTTCTTCTTATATGCGCCAATTATTTTTATCTGTCATATTGCACCATCCTCCCTTGAAAGAAAGACATATTTGTAATTCTTATTTAAGATTTTCTGATCAGGGTTATAACCTTCCCATGTACATGGAATTTTCTTGCCTGGTCCTCTCTACCTATCCCAGGGAATACCTTTTACTTTCCATCTCCAAGATTCTCATTAGCCACACTAACCTCTATTCCAACTGGTTCAGGAAGGAGCTTTGTTTCTCATTATTTCTGCATCTGGGTTGAATCATATTTGCATGAACTCTAGCTCCCCAACTGCTTCCATTCCTAAAGAAATGATTCGGTTTTGTTCTGTGGGGAATGCTGAAGTCGTTTTCCTCTCATTCTCGACCCAAATTATCTCCATTTGCTATGATAATTTATGGAGACGTTCAGGGCTCTGAGATAATGTGTGCTTCCCTAAATTATTCTGCACCAAACTGCTTCTGCAGTGGCTTACCACAACCAAACCAGATTTTTCCATCTGAGTTTAATACACCTGTTTGTATCACAAAATCATCTCTGTCTTCAAGATATAATGCAAGGATTATTCAAATAAGCACCATAAAAGTTATAATAAGATACTTACTAAAACTGTCAGTTGTCAGACTGAGGGGTACCCCCAAGAACCCCAAATCTGCATGCTCTAAATGGGTTCTGCCATCCACTGCATAAAGCCAAAATATACTCTTAATGTGTAGGGCTTTCATTAGAAAAGAACTTTAGCAGAATTAGTATACAAGAAGAGAGGGGAGGGGAGGAGAGGGGAGGGGAGGGGAACAGTTTGCAAATGAAGCACCCAAAGTTATCCACCCTCATGGTTAAATGCCCAGACAATCAGAGTTGGCTCAAAGTAGGGCCACTGAGGCCTGAAAGCTTGCCACAGATCTAAGGCTCTGTCTGGTGTGAATCACAGGAAAGGGGCAGAAGGGGGCCAGGTAAGTCTGGAAGTAAAGAAGCAAAATCAAAACCTAAATCAGGAGAAAGGCTGCCATCTTCCTGCGGGTCTCTCACCTACATCTGTCTCTTTCAAGTGTCTCCTTCAATGTCCCCCAGGTTTCTAATACAAATTCAAGACCAAGAAGCAAGTGCATCTTCCTCATATTTCTCTCTGCTCCATATACCTCCAGGTTTTCTTCTTGACCTCTTTCCTAATCCCAGTCTTCTCTAGCTTCTCCCTGCCCAGCTCTCCCCTCCCTTGAGGTAGAGCAGGCAATCTGGAGCCTTCCCCTTCCATGGGGATATCCTGTTACATCCTCCCATGTCCCCCAAGTCCCTGGTACAAGTCCAGGACCAAGAAGCAAGCACAGCTTCTTCTTCACATGCCTTTCTATTCCATGTACCTCCTTCACATCTTCTCCTTCCTCCCACTGCCAAGTCCTTCACCCAGTCTTTTCTGGCTCCATCCTTCATTGGGTAGGGCAGGGTAGGTCATTTTCTATAGAAATTACAGTGTCAGGGAACTAATGTCAACCAATACTGAAATGAATATATTTCACTACAAGATACATTGGGAATTAAAGTGGGATATTGTATAGTGTTAAAGATCAATATTAACAGATACATGAAGCCACCACAATGAGTCTCATGATAATAATAATGGGTGGAAAACAAGCTATATGTCACTTCTAGTATAGTATATACTATATACTATATAGTATAGTATAATTCCATGTAAAGCTCATGGAATTTACGTAAAGTTCAAAAGTAACAAGTTCAAACAAATCAAAAACATGTAACATTGCAAATAAATGTAAGTGGTGGTAAAACTATAAATATAAATAGAGTGATGATAACACCCAAATTTTTGAAGAATAGATAGAGAAGGGGAGATATGTGCAGGGAACCTCATAGACATTTGTAATAAGTTACTTCTTGAACTTGATAGTCATTAGGCAGAGATTTTTGTTTTCTTATTCTTTATGCTCTAAATAAAATTGCAAATATTTTATATACATATGTATCTCAGTAGATACTAAAATAAAACTAAAATCTCATGTGCTGTATTAGTATAATTCTCAATTGTTTTAAAGTTTGAAATGTATTTAAAATATGCTTGGGTACTAAGGCTCATTAGATCCTGGGGTAAATAAGTCAACAGAAGTGAGGAAATACCACAGACGGGGCAAGAAACCAAATTTGTCATTTCCCATGAAGTCTTGCTTTTCTGTAATTTTCGAAAGACAAAAGACAAAATAGCTTATTAGCAAACTATACCATTTGAAGACTAGTTCAATAGACAAAATACCTTGACCCTGAGAAATTTCTAAGATGTCAGACACAAATAAATGAGAGCACTGAATGAAACAAACCACTTTTAAGCTCCGGAGACTGAGCTCAGAGAAGAATAGGCTCAATGATATGAGATAACATTATGAATGATAAGAGGTAGAGTTTCATTCTAGAGATTTCTGTAAAGAGAGAAGAGTTTTTACAAAATCTCCTCATTTTTCTAGGGTAGTCAAGCCTGATAATTAAGAACAAGTGTTTAGGGAAAAACTCACAACTCATGAGAAGTACCGTGAACTAAGCTCTGCGACTTTTAAAACAAGTGTTTAGATTGTATCTCTCAGGAGCGGTACCTTTATGCCGACACAGTCATCCAGGATGGCGCTAACAGCATCAGTCACAAAGAGCTAAGTGCTGCTGCTTACACATGACACATCCATTTCACTCATACTCCATTTGCCAAAACAAGCTGAGTAGCAAAACCAAACTTGAAGAGGGCAGGATGGCATGCACATACCCAGCATTAATTTCTACTACCCAGTCCAGGTGTCTAGGTACCAACAAATAATCCATAATCCATTTTAAACTTTACTGTATCGCAGTGTAAATTCTTCTACAAGAATAAAAAAAAATGGTAGTGTCCCAAATACCCTGTGCCAAACAAAATGATCAATGGTAAAGCCAGAAATGATTAAGAAATCTTTTGTCATCTATGTCTGTCTGAAATTAATGTAAAATGAACTGGAAAAGGGAAAACATGTATTATTTGAGCATCCATTATGCAGCTCAAGGAGTTTATGACCCTATGTAGCATGTAGCAAAACAGAGCTGTTGCTCTTCAGAGAGTTCCCTCTTGGAGGCAAAGATAAACCTCCCATACATCATTTCAACAGACTCCTCATAGATCACAGGCTGCTCGGGTTTAAAAAAATAAGTAAAATATGTTAGGAAAGGGAAAATGTGTGGGAAATGGCAATATAATTATTTTAAATGGAACAGCAAGAAATTACTTTTGAACAACTTTGCCTAACTTCTCTAACTTTTGTGTAATTAAGCATCTAAGTCAGTTTTTTTAATTAAAAGGTTGTCATCTATGTAAATGAAAATTATGACTTTCACATAATGTGACTAAAAATAGGGGAACATGTAACTTGAAGGGATATGAGGTTTCATTTTACTTCTCTCTGTGTTTGAGAAACTCCACTTTAGGACTGGCTACATCAGGTATGCTTTAAGATTGTGTTCTGTGCAATTTTTCTCTAACTTTACTAGCATTTTCCCCTCCAGCCCTTAAAAGCATTTAGGCTATAAAGTGGGTAAAATATCATAAAAGTCAGTGATTCTCAAAGATTTGTAAATATAAGATCCCAGGAAGGTGGTTGTTGAAAAAATAAATCCTATTTCTGGATGCTACTTTTAGGATGACTCTGAAGTCTCACATGAGGGTCAGCCACCATTTAAAATCTTCTGGTTTTGAATTGTGCTCTTTTTAGAAATGTGTTTATAACGTGATCAACAATGTAGATCAATGCATTCAAGTAGTTTTTCAAAACCTGCAACAAATGGATGACCAGGAAACTGGCTGGTTACCATCTGTGCACTCTCCAAGGAAATAGTGTACTTTTATAGCATTGATTCTTTACAGAACACCAGCATTTATTATTCTATAACCTTCAACAGAGACAACATAAATAAAACATTGACAATGACCTCAAGTTGCTTAGTCTTCTTTGAGAGTAAAAGTCAGATAAACTTGTTACAAAACAGAAATAAACACAAAGGGGTGGCAGTTAACTGAATCTTGAAGGAGAATTAGCATTTTAATAGGCATCCCAGTGGAGCAAATTCATTCTCATTAGTTGGGACAATTTGGACCTAGACTTACAATATCCAATTGTATGATAAGAAATGGTAAGTGGGCTGGAGTGGCTAAAACATGATAATTTTTAAGTGATATATTTGTATGAGTGGAGAAGAATGAACGAGACAGAGAAAAATAATTTATTTTCCACTAACAGTAATAGATTCTGTAATATTTAATCTAATTTTATTCCCAGGTATAGCCTTACGTAAAAGAAAATAAAGGAAGATCATAAAGAGAGAACACAATGAGAGAGGTAGATGATGACAATATGCTCGAAAAGAACATTGCCCAACTTCTGGAGTTGGTGCAATCCTATTTGATTAAGTTTGGCATAAAGAAGTTACTTAGGAATTGGCAGTCACACAAAGGAAGGCAAAATAGAAGATGGATCTAATTTTAAACCACAATCAACTCAAAAAGCTCCCAAGAAATTACTTTATGTACTCAAGCAAGTGTAATATGTGATTTGCCTGAGAATAATATATGTAAACACTGTCTCTATTTGTGATAATATGTTAAGTTATATTCAAACAATACTTTGCTCCTAATTACAAGGTTGCTGAGAGAAAAGAAAATTATTTTGCCTATGAAATTTATTTCACCACCTATACACTTATTTGATGAGATGCCTCATCTCTAATAAGAACTTTAGTAATGGTACATAACTCATTTTTAATTTTTAAGTCTATTTCGTAAAGAATTCTGAAATCAGAAAATGAACAATCTATCTTTTTGCGAAGAATAGGTTACATTGTTATAGGATTTAGAGAAATACATTTAAAATGCTTTGGCCAAGCGGCCAACCAAACCAGAGCCCACCTGGGTCAGAGAACCACACAAAAGCAGAGAGGTGGCTGTGCACAGAGGCAGGGCAGTGACCACTGGCCTGAGCCAAGTGGCCCCGGCAGGTGCCGGGCCTGCAGAATTGGTGAGGGACCAGATAAAGATCCGCTCACACATCAGCGGAACGCAAGAGAAGGAATAGTGAGAAAGACATTGTATAATGGACTGGAGAAATGATCATGGACCTCACCTGTCATAGAGTCACACCTACGGCCACACAACAAGTGGACAAGCCAAAATCTAATGGCTGATACGCCACCCAAGAGAGCAAGAGAGCAAGGTGTCCCTCCCCATTCTATGGGAGAGGAAGATCACTGAGATGGGGCCTCAGCTCCACAGTAAAGCAACAATCAGGAGAAGAAGCCATCTGCAAGAGCATCTAGTGGATACCTGTTCACGATGAGTATCTTCTATCATAAATGACATGGAATTGATTGGAGAAGACAGACAACAATGAGAAGACACTAATAGACTCCAAATGAGCACGAACTGCTACCCAATGCAAAGTTAAGACTGAACACCTACCAGCACGGCTTGGCTTGCTATATTCCAGGATCATAGTCCCTCACCCAAGAAAAGGACAATGCCATAGAAAATTAAGAGACCGAAGGACTCAATATAGATCAACAAACAAGGAGAGGGGTCTGAGTGAACAGAGGCGATGTCAACGGGAAGGGAAGGCTTTCCAATAACCATTTGCTGACATTGTATAAAATCTAAAGAAAGAATAAAATTTTAAAAAATCTATTGCATAAGCAAGTCAATCTTTAACATAGTAATAGCTATTAAGGGAGAAGAAGGGAATCTTGAATATATGTATTATAATAGCATGAGGTTGTGGGGACACAGGAGCAGAATTCATTTTGAACAGACATGTGGGTAGATTGAAAGGCTCTAGCGATGGGGATGATGTACCCATTTAGAACAACATGTGCAGGAAACTGGAATGAATACCAGAGCAATCTGTCCACAGGAACAAACTGCCTGGCCTGGAGCCAATCACCTAACTCCCCTGAATTTGACTTTCCCTGTCTACAGATAACGGGACTGGCTCTGATGCTTGCTATTGAAAGCTTTCAAAATGCAGAATATCAGGTCCCACCCAGTCCTACTAAAATAGAGTCATATTCAATAAGACCATTGTGTTATATCCACGTACAGTAGGTTTTTAAAGCTCTGGAGGCCCAGATGCTCCTCTCTCTCTCTTTCTCTAGCAGTCTGAATGGTTGATGTTGAAGCATTTACCAAATACTTATAATTTGATAAAATAACTCTATCAAGTTTATACAAGAATTAGTGCAAACAAAGTAGAAGGAATCTCAGTTGTGAGGAAAAACATTTATTTCTAAATCTGTATTTTTCCTCTTGTCTCTTTCCAAGTAGTATATTTTCCTTGCCAGGCTATTCCTTCCCTGTTCATATTTTTTTCTTTATTGAGGTAATACTGGTGTAGAGCACTGTATAAAGCTTAGAGATATAGGATCACATATCTTTGAATATGTTATATTACCATGCCCACCACCAAGACACCAATAGTCCTCCACCATAGTCCACTATGCCTCTCTACATTTTGCTCTTCAATCTTTCCTCTCCATCTGGTAGCCTCAATTTTAAAGTCATATTTCTAGAGTTTGTTTTTTGTTTGGTTTTCCCTGACTCTTTGTTTCATTTGTCTGTATACACTGCATATGAGTGAAACCATATGGTATTTTTTTCTCCTCTGACTTATTTTGCAATAGCATAATCCCTTCCAGTTCCATTCACTTTGTTGCAAATAACAAGTATGCATTTTCACAGCTGCATAGTATTCCTGTGTGTGTGTATATATAATCTATCTATCTATTTATCTATCTATCTATCTATCTATCTATCTATCTACCTATTATGTCTTAATCCACTCATCTGTCCTTGGTCACTTCATAATTTGGCTATTATAAATAGTCCTGAAATAAACATGGAAGTGGATATATTATATCAAATTAGTGTTTTTCCATTTTTCAGTTAGCTAGGAGTGGAGTTGGTAGATTGCACTGTACTACATCTATTTTTATGTTGTAAGGAACACTCAACATAAGAAAACTCTTATGTTGTAAGAAACCCTTATGCTTTCCATAGGGCATGCACCAACACTTAGATGTTTTTTTCCTCTATGTCCTTGTCAGTATTTGCTGTTTCTGTGCTTTTTGATATGTTGCTAAAATGGTCTTTACATGGCCCAGATGTATTTTTCTTAGAATTCTCTTTGCAAAAAAAAAAAAAATGGCTTAGGGGAAAAGTTAATTTTTCCTGAGTTGAGGTGTTTCAGAAAAAATGGGGAGGCAGAACCTAATTGTAGCAGTTATTTACTGTGTGTTTCCAAATAACTATCGTCATTTTACTTAAACATAATTTTTACCTTCCTTATCTTCAGTGCTGCATGCTAATGTGTTCTGCATATGTTTTCTGCATGAGGTAATAGTTTGAGTCCCTGACACATAGAGGCTTTATACTTGATAGATGTAATTATTACTACTCTTCCTATCATTTTACAACCCCGAATTTCCCTCCTTAGCTCATATTAGCTAGGGGTTAAGTCTAGCTACCAATAGCTTAATCTGCCTCTTTCTGTGCTTTCAAAGTGAGATTCTAAGAGGTCACTGCTTGTGGAAGACATAATTCAAATGACCTTCTGTTCACGTCTTTGTGACTGTCTCTGGTCTGTGACTGAACCCTGGGTAAGCATCCACACCCTGCCATCCACACTAGAATTCCCGAGAGAGCAAGAATTCAATTTTATGATCCAAAACATGTCTTAGTGCAGACCTCGAACCCCTTTCTTCCATTGTTGATGAGGAAGTTAAAAAAAATCCTTGCCCCAAAAGATTACTGATTGCAAATTTAAGAACTGAAATATATCAACCCCTTTAGTGGCTATAATTTTTTGATGAGCTCAAAGAATTGATATATTCTCTGTGATTGTTATATTTACAACTATCTCTGAAATAAGCTGACCCAATAAGGCCTCACCCCATCTTGACAGTTATTGCTGGTGTCAACTTATTTTGTTAGGGGAGAGTATCCGATCACTCTGCTGGCCAGAGGAAATTTTATCTTAATGGCTGCCTAATATTGGTTCCTAACATTTGACATCTCAGATCAAGGAAACAAATAGCAGGAGACATACCATATCTCTAAATCATTTGAAGTGATAAATTGAAATGGAAAATCAACATTATTTTGATAGGTTTAAGGTGTTATGGTAATTTTAATTGCTCTGTAAGTTAATTTAATAAAGAAAGTAATTACTTTATAGTTCTGTACTTAATAACTTCTCAGTTGCCAGTGATGGGTGATGGTGTCTGAAACCAAAAGTTTCCCATCCCCAGGATACTGGCAGTTGCTGGTGTTACCCCGAGTGCCCCAGAGTGGGGATACAGTTAACTAGAGGCATTGTTGTTTTCCAGAATTCAGGCAGGTTGCTGACTGGGAAATGTTATTTTTGAAGAAGGCATATATTCACCATAATCTCCCATAAAAGTAAATTTTAGCTTTAAACCAAGAATTGTTCATTTATAAAATTAATGTACAAGTTCTATCTCTCTGTCTAAAAAATTCAGTTATAGGTAACTAGTTACAACTTTTCCAGCCCCCACAAATTCTATTTCTAGAGGGAAACACAGCAATCAATTTTATCTGTACCTTTCCAGACATTTTCCCCAAGAATTTATGTACTTTTGTGTTTATGTAGACACAATAGCTTTGTACACATACATACACACACACACACACACATATATATGTATTTTGGAGAATGAAATTATAATTTAAAATGTCCTCCCTGCTTTTCCCATATTGAGATAAAATTAGAATTTTTAGATATGATGTACAAACATATACACCATACCAAGATGCTGACATTGGTCAATTGCTTAGCTTTGTTTTAGATTCTTTTTGGTGTCCATAATATTAAACATAGTTATGAGAACTCTGACATTGGGTTATTAAGAGGCTTGTAAGAGCATTAGCTAAAAAGTGATCAGAGTGGGATTTGAACCCAGGTATCTTTGATGCTAATGGCTATGAACCTGATCAGCTTTGTTCCTATAATCAATAGATCTTTCCAGGAAGCAATCTGACTAAATAAAGATATCTGGTCTAATTATGAGGAAATATATTTGCAGAAAATGAAACAAATTTAAGCATATGACTTGGGTATTTTGCTAATTCAGGAAAATAGTTTTTAACTGGGGTAAATAAATGAAGTTCACTATTTGAATTTTCATATAATATTATTTAAAGTTAAATTATTTTGGAACTTTTATTTTATTTTTATTATTTTTAAAATAATATATATTTTTATTAAATACATTTTGTTTACATTTGCCTTTTGGATGTTCCTCCTCCCCATCTCACTCCCCATGCCCCCCACAAGTCCCCCCATCTCTCCATCTCTTCTTTCACTGCCATTTATTGTTTAATTTTAGGTCCCTTGGTTTCTTCCTCTTACCTGTAGCAATGTCCTTTTGTCCGGTGTGGACGTGGTTTCCTGGGTCACAGTGGCCTGTGCTTAGTTTTCCAAGTGTCTTTTTGCTGCTGGCC
>PVHY01013754.1:0-40414 GCA_004024945.1 Uropsilus gracilis
AAAAAATAAACAAAAGATTTGAGGAAAAGTCAAAACAAGCTAAGCACCAAACTGAAGTGGACAACTTTGAGCAGGAGGGAAGGGTGGGGGGATGGAGGAGAGGGGGGGTAAACTCCTGGGATTACAATGTTGTGAAATTTATATATAAAAAAATAAAATAAAAATTGGCAGAAAACAGAAAAAACAGATTATCTACCTACTACTCCTTCTTTTAGCCTAAACTGCCCTCTTCATAACCATGATGCATTTTAGAAAATGAACAATCTCTCCAATTCCATGACTGACAATGGAAATTGCTTGTTAATATAATAACTATAATGTGATGACATCTCCCAAGGTTAGATTTAATGCCACATGGACATATATAGATTGAAAATATGGATCCTGTAAGAACCAATGGATTCATTGGAAATGTATTAGTAATCCACAAGACCAAGAAGCTGGAACCAAACCACTATGATACAGAACTGAAAGACTATAGAGTCTGTCTACACTGAGTTCAACAAGGCAGCACAACCATGGGATAATCTTTGTCAGGTGTTCTTTAAACCCAAACTCTTTGGAGCTACAATAATGATGGAAGCAAATCAGAATTATAATTGAATCTATGAACATTAACTTGAGGACAATAGGGAAATGTTTTCATTATTTTGATTGCTTTTCTGTCCTTCACCCTATATATTATAGAGTTTTGTTCCGAGGAGCTGAACCTAAGCTCTGACCCACTTGCCCTGAAAATGTCCAGGCGACACCCTCTTCCCTAAGAGTTGTGCCTGTTCTTGGACTTCAGCACCTCAAACTCCCTGACCCTATGAGAACTTCACCTGTGTGCTTACAAATGTTTGTTTCCAAACCCACTTCCTTTTCCACTGGTGCCCTAGTCCAAGATCCCCACATAAGTCAACTACTGCCTGAGGTGAAAAGTAGGAAAATAGTAGGAAAGATGTTAGTGAGCCCAAGAATAGAGGGACCCCAAGGAGAGGAGAGATAGGTTAAGGGGGCTTCCAAGAAAAAAATCCATGAAATATTCATGGAAGAAAAACTAGACTTCAATGCCACTTCTCTCCCTTGACCAAACAAAAGTATACCTGAAACTTCCCCAACTGGGATCTGAAGAAACAAAGGACTAACATAACAGACAGCAAGTATGTGGGCTCATCCCACCTGGTTCCAGCATATGCTCACCTGCTTTGAGGGCAAAATCAGAGAGAGAGGAGATCCCTTCGCTCTGCAACATAGGCCAATCACAATCGAAGACAATTAATTATTCATAGAAGCTCTTAAAATAGGATTTGGGGCTTAACCATGTGGTAATCTGTCCTACTTTTACTTTCTCTTTTATTTCTGATCTTTCAATTCATCTTTCTTAAATAAATTTGCCCCACTCACATCACTCACCTGGTGTGTTTTTAAAGTTCTTCCTACAGCTTTAAAAGACAAGGTCTGGTAAGAAAACTGAAGGCAGTTTCTTGCAACCTCACTTTATTAGCATGTACCATACCTCAGAAAGTGTAATATAAAACCTCAACTAACCAGAACCCATCTGATGGGCTCTCATTTTTTTTCCTATTTGTTGATTTCACAGGTCACCTCAACACTTGCTTTAAGCACAAAAGCAGTGAGTCCACCCACAAAAAGAATTTTACTTTTCAAACCAATACATCAGTAGGACATTCTGGAATTCGTGTATCTTCAACTCAGTCTTCTACATATTTGTTTTTATTTTTACATTAATCACTTAAGTTCAGGTTTATATCACCCAAAGTCATACAGATCTTCAATCTTCAGAGTAGATTTGACATTAACCATGTAGGTCTAGTTACCAAATCAAGAAGCAAACTGAAAGTAAAAACAAGTTATTTTTCAATCTCTTATGCAAAAAATTTAGTTAAATAAGAGTTTGTTCCTTCAGTATTTTTATTGATCATTGTATTACTTTATAAGTCATTTGGGAATTATTCATTCTTTGGTATAATTGTCCATTCTTTGGCATCTCCTCTCCTTCATTTGAGTAATCAAAAATTATCTATATCTGAAAATAAGCTTGTGTAATTTTAAATAAACCATTAACACATGAATGGATTCTTGTGCTCAAGTCCCAGGAAGAAAAGACACTCAAAGGCTACTTTCCAATAATGAATTCCAAGTCTGATGTAATTTCCTTTCAGGATCTGCTTTGTAAAAATGTGACTATCCCACTCAGTCCATCCTTGAAGATTTTTCAGTCCTTCAATTAACATCATTCAGTTCACATCCAGCAGCATACTAAATGTCAACCTTAAATGGAAAGCATGGTTGAGCATTGATTGAGAGTTTTAATGATAAAATAATGTGAAATGATAGGCTACAGTTATCAAAATACCTACCACTCAGAGGTCCTGTCTATCATGTGTCTAATATATGTCACCGCTGTGTTTTATAATATATATTATCAACTAGTGAGCCTTATATAATGAACCACATACAATCATTAGGCTTGTCAATTTATAAGCATAACCTGGGTATACCATTTGGAAAAAGCAGAATCTATTGAAACCCTCAATTATCTAAACTTTGCTGCACTCTTTTATGAGAGAAGCCAATCAAAAGAAATGCAAGAAGCAAACATTTTCAGATCCCAGGAGTCTAAACACATTGAGAATGTGACTCTTACCTGTGACTCTTAGTCACCGTCTAAGCAACAGGAAGTCTTTCCAAAAAAAAAAAAACAAAGTGAGAGAGAGAGAGAAATTATTACATTTAAGGAGAGGCGGAGGAAGGTGAAAGGAGTCAGTTCTAGAGTTCAGTCCACATCTACCCTGTGGACGAGATAGAGAAGGCTGGAATATGTTGTGGTGTCAAGAAATCCCTAACTCTCATGGTTTAAAGTAGGCATATGATTTGCCTACTTTAGACTATAATCTCTCTCTCTTGTTACCACGGGCAAGAAGAGTGAAGTAGATACTCAAGCCTGGCAATTAAAAGCTTCCCTTTAGACTAACATGCATCATTTCTGCTTCTATCTCTTTGACCAGAAAAAGTAAATGGTCCTACCTAATCTAAAAGTGTTACAAAGTGTACAAAGTGCCATCATTCCTGGAGAATAAACAGTGGACAGGAATCAAATCTGACATGCGCCATCTAGCGGTGCCAATGATGAAGCTCAGCTCAAAGTTACTTGCTTCCATGTCTTCATACTATTCAGAATGAATAAATCATATTATTAAAGGTGCAAATTAATCAGGGGAAAAATGTTCTCCCATAAAGTAGATTTCCTAGGAATGTTAAGTAGACCAATATATTAAGGAAAATGTTAATAAAGAGTTTTAGAATATCCCTTCAGTAAACTGGAAAATGTAACTAGAACACAATTTCCCAAATACATCATCTATCTCAGGTTTACTCTATTTTACTGTTTCAATAAGTTTAATTAATACTTAACATAAAAACTTTCAGAAATTATGACAAAACTATCATTTCCTCCTCTTCTCTTTTCTTACCCATCAAAAAGTAGAAACAAACGAAAAGAGACTATAGAGCATCAGTGAGAACAACTTCAATGACTTTATATGTCCTATAATTATTATTAAATCGCTGTTAACTGACTACTGACTGATACTGTGTGTAAAATTGAGGTTACAGTTTATAAAGCATCATTAGCCTTAGTGACCCTCCCTCCTTTCCCATCATACAATAGACATAAGATTAAAGACAACAAGAGTGATCCTAAGGCACTTGGAAAAATCTGACAACTAACTGAGAAAGACAGATGGAAACCCTTCTAAAGAAAACCTCCTTCCCCAAGAGGTGAATATTCTGCACTTAACAACCTACTCTTCATGTGCTACAGAATAACCTAACAATTAAAATGGATATTGATTACCCTAAGTCTTGAATCAAATATTAAAACTATAATGATCTTGGGTGCATCATTTAGTTTCATTAGTGATTAGCCTAATTGTATAAAAATAAGTATATAATAATAAGTGTTCTCTGGCTATTTTGTAATTCTATAAAACCATAAACAATTGATCATAGCCAATAAACACAAACTGGAAACCTAAAGAAAAAATGAAACTGAAATTGGGTAAGGAATTGGGATGGGAGGATGGAAATCAATGAAGCAGGCTTCCATAATGCTTATACGAGTAAATAGGCCGAAAATATAGTGTATCAGTCATGAGAAATTTTGGTTGTAAATATAAGAAACCTAGCACAAACAACTAAACAATAGTCAAATGCACTAGTTATCATTCTTAGAAATTTTAGAATTGTGGTGTTTTTTTTTTTCCGGCTAAATCCAATTCTTTTATTGTCACTTTTGTGCTTTCTTCAATGTATCTTTTCCAATGCATAAACAGACCCTTTCATATAATTGCAGTCACTTTGTATGATTCTTCTATGCTGTCTTTTTTTTAAATACTATTTTATTTTGTTCTTTAGGTTACAATATCTATGTTATTATTTTTTCCCTCCTCCCTCCTCCCTCTGGTGCCCTTGATAAGCAACAAAGAGTGGGGCTTGAGAGAATGGAAGGAATTGTGGGATATTATTGGTTCAAGCCATTAGCACAAAAATATCCACAAGGAAATCCAGGCTCTGCCATCACGCTGTCCTCCTCAAGCTAAAGTCACTTGCCTCCCTCCTGGTAGGGCCTACCTGCCTCCTTATATGACAAAGGAAGTGTCATATTGGCAAGTTGGTGGCCAAAAAAATTAACTGAACAGGAATTCTAATGCTTGAAAGCATAGACCACCCTCCACAGGGACAAATAGAAAAATCACAGAATGAGTGAAGCCATACAGCGGTTCAGGAAAAGAGCATCATGCTGACATCAAGGCTATGTCCTTCAGTGAACAAAGAAAACTTGAAAAATTTATGATTTGCATTTTTCATAATATTCAAAAGATATCACATTCAAGAAATTAGAACAGGGAGCCATCAGGAAGTGATATCTGAGATAATGAGACCTCCTTAAGCAAAAGTTATAAAGTCCAAATTAAGTGCTACAATGGCATGTGAACAACAGATTCACAAGTTATTAAAAGAAAAATGCCTAAAAGGAAAAAATATTAACAGGTCAGAAAGATGAGAGGCAATAAGGACAAATCCTAGAATCCAGTTCACTACAGGAAAAAAACTCCAGGAGAGAACTGAAAAGCAGTAAAACTGAAGAAATAATAGTAGGACTTTCCTAAGCCAAAGAAAGACTAAGTATTTAAATTACTAACAAAAAGGCATCATTTATTTCATAGTGTATTTGTTTCGTAGATTTGTCATGACAAAATAGCCCAAAATGGGTTAAACAGAAATTTACTTCTATATTCCTGGTGCTTAGAAAACCAAGATCAAGGCATTAGTAGGGTTTGGTTTCTTCTGAAACTTCTCAGCTTGCAAGATGGCTACCTTCTCACTGTGTACTCTCGTGGCCTTTTCCTGGTGACTATATTCATTCCCTCTATAAGAATACTGGTCAGGTTGAATTAGAGTCTACCCTAATGCTTCATGTGATATGAATGGCATCTCTCAAACCTGTGTCTCCTACTCTATTCATCTGAGGTACTAACAGTTAAGGTCTCAAAATATGAATTTGTGGAGGAAGGACACAACTCAATCCAAAGCAGATACCAAAGTTCACACGTTTCCTGGTCATCTCTTTTTTTCATTGGAAAGGTTTTTTAAATAGATGTTAACTAGATTCATCATGGTGACTATTTTACAATGTATATATATATATATATATGTAGTATAAAACGATTATATTGTATGACCCATTAAATATAATATAATGATATCTATATATATATATATCCATTATATCTCAAGTTTTAATAAATGACAGAAAATCTCCCACTGCAAAATGATATTACCTGGGCAGAAAAACAATACAACAAACTAACAAAAACCATAAAAACAAGCTAGTTCAAATTTTCCACCTCCGTTGTTTTTTGTTTGTTTGTTTTGCTTTTGTTTTTGTTTTTTTTACTGGGATAGTCTACAGAGTGTTATGGGGGAAAGATCTAATCCAAAGAATCTGTGTACGAGGACCAAGGGGAGACATCATCAGAAGCAGAAAGTTAACACCCTATAAATAATTATTGAGGATGGCAAAGAAAAATGTCCCATAGAGAGGACAACCAAAAAAGTATAAAATAAAATTACAGTAGAACAAACCTATCCTTCTTTTACCCAGCCTATCATTTTTATAACTAAGAATGAAATTATCTTTATTAAGCTCCAATTTAAAAATCCAACCAGAGTGTCTTCTTTGTGCTTTTCTTTAGTTTCCAGATTGACTGCAATAATGGTACTTCAATTTTATAATTATAAAAGGGACAGATATTGTTTTAAACATCAAAAAAAAAAAAAAAAAAGAAAGAAAGAAACCTAAAGGAGCCATATACAAATGTTGTAGCTGCTCATTCTGGCGAGGTCAATCAACTGAATTCCCTTCTAGAACTAACTGCCCCTCAGCAACCCCACTAACTAATCACCACTCTACCGGCACCACTACCACCCCCCACCCCGCCAGCACCCCAGTCACAGGTCAGAGCAGATCAAACAGGTTCAAGGTCAGACATTCATAGTCTTGCTTTGGCCTGCTAGGAAAAGATGAACAAGAGCACCTGCAGTCTCCACCAAGGACACACCTGGGCTAGAACCGGAAAAAGGCAGAGAACCAGCAGCGAGAGTTGCAGTACTGTTCCTCATGCTCCCTGGGTAACTGTGTCAGAATCTCACTCTTGGAAGGCAATGTTAGCAGATTTCTGCTGCAAAACAGCCCACTCAGAATATGATTGGCAAGCGGAGGATTTCAATGATTAAATAATCTTCAGAATATGATTGGCAAGTGGAGGATTTCAATGATTAAATAATCTACTTCACATCAAATTGGAAAAAACAAAGCAAAAGCAAACCTGTAGCCTCTGATAACAGACTGGTGGTGACCAGGGGGGTAGGGGAGAGGTGTATCAGGTAGAAGTGGCCCAGGTAGTCAGGAGCCAAGGGTGACTGGACAGCTAGTGGTGTAGTGACACATGCGCAGTAAGGAACACTGAGTCTGAACCCCATGCAGTCTTGTAAACCATTATCACCTTTACGAGTTGGTTAAATTGACTGAGTTGATTCATTTTTAGCATATGGCACAGATGTGATTTATGCTCCAAACCACATAGGACCTTATTAGAGTTTTGTCTGATAAGATACACCAGGAATTCTGTATTAAAGTTGTTTGGACAGAGTGGCTGAAACAATTATCAGGTTGCCCAGTGTTTTCGCATCTAGCAGAGTGAACACGCACAGTCCTCCCTCCATAGGTAAAATCTGCGCAGTCATTTACATTCAGATAAACACTCTGCAGGCCTCTGCCTGTTGCAAATTTCTCACTGAGTTGAAGGTATGATAATTCATTGAATTTAATTTCTTACAATAAATACTTTGCCTTATGTCTCATGGTGGCTGCTAGTTTTTAAAAGGATAGTGTCTGGTTACTGTTTTTCAGCAGCAACCATCTTTGTCATGCTTTGTATTGATTGTAGCTATGATTATTAAAATAAATGTAACAATTAAATTGGGTTTTAAAATTAAGGACAAATATATTCTTTAAGAAAAAATCTTCGACGTTTGCTTGCTTGCAGCTTGCCGTTGCATCTCCTAGGAGCCATTTGTTACAGCAGAGTTCTGCAAAAAGGGTACCACCTTCTTGCTTGCTAAGTTCTACATAGAAGTCTTCAGTGGAACCACCACAAGGGTGGGTCATGTACGGATTACAAAGAAGAAAGATAAATAACAAAAACTTCGGGTCCCTACAAAAATAATGACATCATAAGTGGAGAATGACTAGCCTCACACTGTAGGTTCATTTAATAGAAAATTGAATGACTATCCAAGAGGGGAGGTGAAGAGAAAGGGAGAAGGGAGAGATGAAAAGAGGGGAAGGGAGAGAACAGTGGATTATGAGAAGGATGCAGTGCACTATGGGAAGGACTGCGGGTGCTTTGGTGGTGGAAGAGTTACAGTGGTCACAGCTAAGGGGAGAAGACCTATACTGTCAGAATACAAACAAGGATGGTAAACAATGGCATTTCAATTACTTAAAAAAGCACTTAAATCTATAAACAGTATGCCTTCTTGTGAATCAAGAAATGAATGAATATATGAACATGTGAATACAAATAATGGAATAAAGGAATACATTGAAATAAAATGAAAACTATGGAAACAGTTTATCCTTTAGTTAAACAAGTATACATAGAAACAATGGATAGTTTACTAGTGTTACTGGAATTCATTTCTGACTTCACAATGAAGAAAGAGCAAAAATAAAAAATAGCCTCCTATTTGATTAAATATTCTCAGCTTCTGCTGGTTCCTTTCTATGTACCCCACATTTACGCTAGTCAGGAATGTTGTTTCTTAGTATGTCAGAGTCTGTACAATGAAAATTTCTCCTTATACACTTGCTCTATGTGCACTATAAATACAGTCTTTATCAGTGACACTTGTAAGGTGGGATCTTATATTAAATAATTTCTAAAATTCCAACTCTGTCTTTAATTTATTTCCTCAAGAATGTTTTTTGCTTTCTGTTTGCATGTTCTCATAGCACTCATCTCTGTCTCTGTCTCTGTCACTCTGTCTGTCTCTCTTTTTCTCTCTTCCTCCACCTTCCACCCTTATCCTCACACCACAGCAAAACAATATAGTTTTATATTCAGGTGATTTCAGTAGACAAACAAATTTCTGAGCAGAAAATTTTCCCCTACTGGATGAAAATACAACCCACATTTAACTTCTTAGTCCCATTAAACATTCCCTCCTCCTGACTTAACTGTTTCTGGGTAACCATTTCAGTATTGATATTTGAGTATTCTTATTGTACTAGTCAGACTTTTTTCATAAAAACATAGCTTCTAATCTACTGTTTCTTTCGTAAGTCCCATTAAATGAATTCTTCTACCATCAACTCTTCAAAAGCAGGAATTCCATAATATCTAATATTATCTTTATATAGGAATCAAATTAATTTGAAATGATTTGCTATTATTTGGGCTTTAAAACATTATTTGGGTTTTTAATGTGTAAAGACTATAGTATTTAATAGAAAACAACCAAAATATTTAATATGTGCAGAAACAGACATGAAAAAATAAAAATATTAATAAATGCAATTCCAAATATAATTTAACTTCTTTTTGCATGAATATATAGACATATTAAGTATTAAATCATATCTCTTGATTTACAACTTCACAGAGTACAGTTATTCTTTCGACTTTGTTTTCTCACCTAACCTCAGCTCCATGATGGGGTCTGATCTTATGGACTGACCTGACTAGCCAAGAAAAAATAAGATAGAATTGATGCAGGGAAATATCTTGACAATAAGGTCTACCATAAAAGGGGGGAAAATGTGTTCTGAAATGGAATTGTGACAAGTATCAGCTCCTGGGGACATAGAAAATTAGTTTGCTCAAAATTCCAAAAAGCATGCTCGGGTAAGGCAGTTTCAATCAATGCAAAGGCAGGGAGATAGGCTCACTAACCTGGCAGGTCTATTCCCTTCTTTATGCCTCTAAACGTACCTGGAGCACATTAAGAAAACATTTATGTGTTGTTCACCTTGAATGCAAAGGCGCACACTGCATCTCCCACACAGCCGATGAAGGACCTTTCACTTTCAAGTTTACAAAGAAAAGAATAAAATTTGAGCTTGCCAGCTTTAGAGGGAAAGAAAACAGAATAAAATCATGCAACAACCTGAACTGTTCGATCATTAATAGAGAGTAACCAGAAACAGGAACCTGCTCTCAGGTTTTGCAGCCGCTATGCAAGCAACTTATAATTGCTCTCAGAACCTGAAACTCTATCATGCCTGACTCCTGAGTCATAAAGTTCCAACGGTTTTGTTCACAACCTCAACTTGTGGATACTGAGCTGCAGTGAACTGCATGCCTAGCTCTCCACTACCCCTACCTACTCAATGTAGAATTTCTTCTCAAATTCCATAAATTTAGAATTTTTGACATTTCAGAAAGCAATTTGGATTGAAGCTTAACTTACCCACAAAGGCAATAATTCTAAAATATTCATGTTTAAAAAAAAAAAAGACACCAGAAATGAACCAATTCCACAGCATGGACAGAACCAAGACAGCCTTAAAGTTCCCCTCAGTTTGACTAACCATTACGTAGGATTCTTCCTGTCTCTAGGCTCTGGACTCTCCTGCTTCCTAACGCATTTATTTTGGAAACACTGTAATTGTAAATGTTTTGCTCCTTGGACATATAAAACTTCTACAACTCAGGAATTTACTGCTCAAGGACCTGGAAATCCTCCCTTTGAAATGTCAGCCTCCTACCCCAGTCTCTGGGGAAGGGTCAGAGCCTCACTTCCATAAGTGGCAATTAACAAAAACAGAGAACTAATTACACAGATCACCCCCCCTCCGATAACCTTTAATATTAATCTATTAATTCCCCTCAGAGTTGAAAATACATCCTGGCTTTTGCTTCAGCAGAGTTGAGTTCATTATCTTTCCTCTATTGCAATAATATCTCCCCCTATAGCAATAGCTCTCTCTCGCTCTCTGTATTGCAATAGTCTTGCATGAAATCTTGCTGCCTGCTTAACTGGGCTGGGACAAATTTTTTACAAATAGTAGTTGGTAATCTCATCATCCCCTAATCACCTTTCCTTACTCTTAAAATCCAGTGTTATTGAGGAAGACAATATTCCCTGCTGCTGTCTTCCCAGCAACTGAGGATGATCATCCCTAATTCCAGACTGAAAATTCTGTGCTCAGGATACTCATAAGGATACTGAGGCCCTGGTAAACTGTGGAACTACCATTAAAGCCACAATTAGTTATCCCCTACTTCCTTTGGTAAAAGAGAAATGTGCATCTCTATTTGCCTCAGACACTATGATTTGGGCCAGGAGGAAGACGGGCTCAGTTTCACGGGATAAACTTTTCCAGCTTCTTCCAAAATCTAAACACATCTCTTTCACATATATCTCACATTTGAAGGAATAATCAAGATCTACCCCCCACCCAGTACAAAAGACACCCAAATATGTCAATCAGCTTGACCAAAATCCTCTATCTAGGCCAACAGATAAAATGAAAATCATTACTTTTCTACTCTGCCCAACATGATGCCTGATATCTGTGAGGCTCCATACATGCTTTGTGAGAAAAAGCACATCTACAAATAATTATAATTCAATGTGATAATTAATATAATAGAAAAAATAACTGGTGCAAGAGAGGCAAGTGATAGTAACCTCTCTACTTGTCAGTTACTTGGCCTACCACGCCTAAAGGCACAAAACTCATACTTGTAAATGTTTATTTTATTTATTTATTTATTTTTATTTATATATAAATTTCACATTGTAATCTCAAGGATTTTCCCCCCTTCTACCCTCCCCTCCCTTTCCCCCCTTTCCCTCCTGCTCAAAGTTGTGCACTTCAGTTTGGTGCTTAGCTTGTTTTGACTTTTCCTCAAGGCTTTTGTTTTTTTTTTTCACTATATACCATATATTAGTGAAACCATTTGGTTTCTGCCTTTTTCTTTATGGCTTGTTTCTGCTAATATGCATAAATGTTTATTTTAAATGCCTTAGATCAAACTTCCACTAACAAAAATTTACCTTTGTATTGGTTATTTTTATTTTGAACCCCAGACATACTTTGTTCGATACAGGCAGCCTGGCTAAAATGTTCAGTGGGCCCAATTCTCTCCACATATGAACAGGACTATCTAAGTCCCAGAACCCCAGGAACACTTCCCCTTGGGGTTCTATGCTCAAGGTCTGTGTGAATTTATGTTAGTAAAATGAAAATATTAAATCTCTTAGTTGGATTAGTTCCATTATTGTATATAAATCCACACCAAATGAGCTATAAAGTATAAATTCTTTCTCATGCCAGATTTACAATCGTATTGCTCATTGTATTTTAAATTCTGCAAATATTTAAGGTTGAAAACACAAATACAGACTTTTTACTAAGGCACAAACTATATCAAACTGGAAGTCTGTTTGCTTGTTCTCTTCATCTTCAGAGGTATCAAAGCTTTCTCTAGGACCTTTTGCTTTTTGGAGGCATTTACTTATCTGTAATGATAGTGTCTAACCTGACAGGTGTTATTGGTGCTAACAGCCTGCATGTGATACTGTGCTTTACTTCTGACATGTGTAACCAGCATTGCTTACTTCCCCTCCTTCACATGCATCAAAAGAAGGATCTTTTGTTCTACATCTAAATGGAGGGTATAGGACAAACATTTGTGTTCCATCTTCCCATCTACTCCCTCACTCAGTCTTCTTAGTGTGAGAAAGAATAATTTGTCAGTTTTGTGTGCAAGGCAAGGGTCACCTAATATCCAGAGGACATTGTTGTCCAGGGTAAGATCACAGCACCAAAAATTGTACATATTAAGTCTCTTGCTCTCTTGGTTAATATATCCTCATGTTGGGGACTCTCTGCCTTTATGTCTCCTTCCCCAAACAAGACAGTCAACATTCTCCAACTTTTCTGCTTGAGACTAATAGACAAGTTCTAACCAGGTGTGAGTTTGGCCAGGCCATCAGTCTCTAACTCACCTTTCTTTGTATAAAGCTGTTAATAGACTTTAATCCATATATGACAATTAGTATATACTGTCAGTTATGGAAAATGCCATAGTAAAATCTGTCCCAAAACAAGGGCCAAAGGGTCTCTTCTGCACATTCCAGAAAGTTAGAACATCTGACCTAAGAAAGGGGTCATATCTATACCCTGAAGAACCATGAAATCTGGACAACATGTGGAATTGGGAAGAAATTTACACATGGTAAGTCATGGAAAGACAAAGAGAATCCACTGGTGTTCCACCACACAGTGATGTTTATATATTCTTCCACTTAGTCCCAAAAGAATTTACACCTTTTATGAAAATAAAAATCCTAAAGAGTAAGATTAATAAGCAACTTCTATTATCAGGTAATCTGTTAAAAAAAATAGACTCAAACTAATTGATTTCTTGGGACAGTAAATTTATAAAGGAGTTTGGAGACTGTCTACCACTAACAATGCTGGGAATGGAGCCACAGCAGCTAGGTTTCAAAGCAGTGACAGGAACAGCAGCTTTAACTATGAGAGGCAGGTCACACGTGGAGCCAAGACTGTAGGAGAATGGATGCTAATGACCTCAGGACTCAGAGGGGACTGGTGCTTCCAGGAGTACCTGATGGGACACCAGGAATAGGGTACCTGCATTTCAGAACCTATTGACTGTGGTTGCAGTAAGTTTGCATAACAGAAATACTAGAGGATCATCTGTCACCATGTTACATTCTTAGACCAGTATTTTCCAACAAAAAATTATACAGCAAACCATAAAGGTAAATTTCCTGGTAGTCAGATCAAAAGGCAAAAATAAGTGAAGTTAATTTTAATTAACTAATAGTTATTTAACTCAATATATTCCAAATGCTTTCATTCTGACATATTAATATGAAAAGTAATAAGATGTTTCATTCCTTCATCAATATCTTTGGAACCCAGGGTATATTTTATCCTTACTATACAGATATGAAAACTGGCCAGTTTCAAGTGCTCACTAGACCCACATAGCTAGTGGTCATGGCATTAGATAACACAGTCTTAAATTGTATCCAGTAAACTGAGTACAGCAGCAAACAGGAGATTGGATGCCTTGCCTACATGCCTGACTGCATGTAAATAACCATCTCCTAACAGAAGCAAGAGATGTTAACTTTAAAACAATGTCTTTAGCCATTACTTCTGAACCAAAGAGTGGGAGATGGAAATGTTATCTTGCAAATAGTTGATGTTCTTAATCTGTAGCCACTGTGCACACTCACATTGTAGATTTCAACCTAGAATTTAAAAAATAGACTACTACATGTTTGCATTTAAAAATCCTCAGCTCTTGCATACTCCAAATCAGCTTCTCCTGGGAAAATCTCCCCCTCCCCTTACTAACATTCTGGGACCATGTGAATTAGTTGGCCCCAAGTTGTCTTAGATTTCCAGACTTGCAAATTCCTTCAACTAAACCCTTATCTGAGGGCATCTAACAAAGGCTGATCCTATTAATTGCCAAGGAAAATTCATCTTCTCTAACCATGAAATCATTTTCAGATTTACACTAGTAAAAGATTATCCAACAATGAAAATATTTTCCTATCAAAATTTTCATTAATAAACCAATATCCTGCCATTGCTTTTGCGTACTTCCTTTGCATTTGTGAACCCTGAGAGACATTTGATGGTTGTTAAGGAAAACATATCCTTCCATTCCTATGAAAATATGCACTTGAGCAAATAAGGTGCATACCTAATATCAAGAAGGTAATTTTATAAAAAAAAAAAAAAAATAGGCCTCCCATCCTGCACAGAGACAAGTAATAGATTAAAACAAAACAGGAATTATGTAAAAGAAGATACATAAGTTAATGCAGCCTGAAGGCAGCCTCAGTCTTAAGGTCAAAATGATAACATTTTTACAAGTTTTTGCTACTGATTTGACATTTAAGATATGAATAGCCAGTTTAGCAAAAGCAAGCATCTCCTTGCCAAAACATATGGTGAGGCTAAAACAAATGGAACTCTTTATTATCACCACCGAATTGAATTCTAAGCTACAGCAATTAACAGTCACTGAGTGATCAATACCTAAAATTGATTTGCTCGGGCACTTGTGAAACTAGATTTCCGACAGCAGGAGTTAGTGCAGTGTGCTAGTGAGAAATCACAAAGAAAGTAAACTTGGGGTAAATAGTGAATCGATGGTTTCATCATGTGTCAACTGTGCTTGCCTTGCAATTTAGACTTAGAAGCTCAAGATGACTGAGCAAGACTCGTAGAAATGACCTGACTTTTTGAAATCCTATGTCAACGTTAACAACCTTAACCTTAATATCACCCTTAACTCATAAAATCCTAATTGTAACCTCACCTCCTGAAAGCTGCTGTTCGGGACATATCCAGTCTCAACAGATAAACTATTTATTTGTATACCTCTTCCTGATTAGCCTAGTTACCTACAAGTCTTGAGGCTATTTTCCCAAAGTGTAGATGTTGTTAAATGATGGCTAATTTCCCTTGCATTAATATCAGCATCCTCTTAAAACAGTTCTCACCAGTTTATGTTTAGATCTTGTAGTCCCAATGTTAAAGGACCTCTCTTAACCAACCCATCTTCAGTTCTCTTTTGGAGTCTCGATGGGTAAAACTCTTATTTTATTTTCTACCTGAAAAATGGGGAGAAAGATTTGGGACTGAGTCTCATTAGCTAAATATAAAGAACAGGATAAAGTTCCTTAAAATTGCAGTGTGGTCTTTAGTATTGTTTCACATATCAAAAAATATTGAATATAACTTACAGTGGCACATTGCTTAGGAAGCATTCAGTATATGAGTATTCAATATGTCCATTGATTTTTCCATTATGAAATACTTTTTTATAGTATATCTCTTATCTGAATCACTGAAAAGAAATAGAACTTGCTTGCCTATTCTCTGCTCAGTCATTCTCCTCTGACTAGTTCCTCAATTGTAGCTATTCCCTCTGGCCACCTCCACTATGATCCAAACCCCATTTTGAAGAGAAAGGATGAAAGCAAAATAGTGTCTAGCTGACCTTTCCGGTCACCCAGAGGAAATCCACACAAATCATTTACCTCCGGGGTACATGGGACCAGTGGAAGTGCTGGATGATGCTCAGCAACCTGGAAACAGATTTCGTTGGTGGACAATCACTTGTCTGTTCACATCCCCTGCCCTTTCATTGTAGCTGGGGATCCCAGATGTCTGTGATTTTCCTGACTTCACACTCAGCTCTCAACATCAGCATTAAGAGCTTCTGTGTAACCAATTTGAACTCTCAGATAAAGGCACACTATCCTTCTAACCTGACACCCTACTCTATCTTATTCACCGTCACCTCTAGTCATACAGGCTAGCCCTTTTGCCTATCACCTCTCCACAAAAGAGTTATTGCATATTTCTTGTTCCAACTCCCAAATACTACATCTGTTTGGATTCTCTATCTTCGTGTTTCATATGTCTTATATGGGGAGCTTATAGGCTCCCCATCGGTCACTTCTGCTTGAGGTAGACTTCCTACCAAGGCGAGGCCCTTTGAATTTCCTATTTGTGTGGAAAATTAAATGCCTGCCACCATAAGCAGCTAAATCTATCTCCCCACTGCCTACCCCACTCTCTGTGAATAGGATATTCCCACATCTTCTTGAAATCTTCTTTGCTGACCTCAGGTTATCATCCTTCCATTTCACATTCTTCTGTGCATCTTTCTGTGACAGTAGTTGTTTAAATGATATCGATTTCAGGGAATTTAGCAGTAGACAAGAAGTTGTACATCTTCTCTTCCTATTCTAAGTTTAGCCATCAATGGCACTTCTCTGTTTCCTTAAAGTAGTTTTCTAGAACATCAAATGCATGCATATTCATCAGCAGCTATCTATATTAGGTTATCCATGCTTCTGCCTTCTTCCATTAGTGCAGTTAATCAAAGAGCTTTAGAAAGTAGAGCTACTCTGTGAATTCTGAATTTTGTGACAAAGTATATGCAGAACTAGCAGATACTCTCACTGTATTTGTTGACCTCTCATACAGGTGCAAAGGGAATGGAAAACTTTGAATATTTCAAAGGATTTAAAATGGTTTGGGAGGATTTGATTTGCTCAGAAGCATTCTCTAAATGGAATTGCATTTTGAACTGTTATATCATATATACATTTTTATTGCCATTTCTGTTCATTCAGTCATCCAAATACCAGGCTAGAGCATTGGACCATTGGACACAGGATGAATTCCAAGAAGATTAGGGAACCAGGAAAGTGCAGAATGGGCTTAATGATTCATGGGTGAAGCATTAGTCATTGGTCATAAACCAATATGGAACCAGAGAGACTGGGAATAAATTCAAGCTGTAGAGCAACAGGCACTGCGGGTTCCATTTAACAGTTCAAACAGCTGATTCAACACTTCCAAAGTGCACAAAGCAGAAAGCCCAGATGGCTCACTCTGTTTCATCTTTCATTTAAACCTTATAATCAAAGTCTCTGTTAGTGTACCAAAACAACACAAAAACTGACACACATAAAAATATGATTCCTGAGAGATTAAAACAATGGTTTAAAACAGTCAAATACAGCCACAAGTCAAAGCTGCATTGATTAAACCTAGAATCATTGTTTAAAGTAAAAACATTCAGATGCAGCTCCTAACATAAGAATTGCCTAGTGATTGCCTGGATAACTGGCAATTAATAATGTTTCCATGGTTCAGGTTATAGCTTTCTCTAGGTGGATCCCTTGCACCTTGCACACATGTGAGCTGATTGTCCACTTTGCATGCATAGGAAGAACATGAACCTTCTCGGAATCTTTCTCAGGCCTGACCACATTTCTGAAAATTCCTCTGACCCTAGAATTTGCTCTAAATTAAATTATAAATTTGCTCTCTGTACCTCCTATCTAATGGGATTCCTCCTTTTATACCTTTACTTACATTACTGGTTTACCAGCTGGTACTATCCCTTGCCTCTACCTGATTCCTCAAATGCCATTAGAGAGATTCATCCATCTTTGCTTAGAGCTAACAAACAAATTTTGTCAGGAAAAATATTGGGCAAGTTATTGGGAAATTAGAAAAAGAGTAACAACTTTAGATCAACTGACCAGTACTGTAGTTCCCAGCACCTTGAGAATCTGACTCCCAATGTCTATGCCCAGTTAAACTACCAGCAGGATATATCCCACAAAGAACATGGATTTGGAAATCAGAAAGGTTTGAATTCAAATTCATCTTCTGCTTCAAATCCACTGTAGTGGATTCATAAATATTCAACAAATATTTATTATGTATCTAGCTGTGATAATCCAATTGAAAATTATGAATGTGGAAGAAATTTTAAGGATCTTTGAAGTTTTATTAGGATGTATCTATGCCCATTCACTCACATATTGTGTATGACAACGTGTGTACTACAACAGTCAAATTGAGTAGTTGTGACAGAGACCAAACAGACCTAAAAATTCTAAAATATTTACTTTAAAGAAAATATTTTCTTTGCAGAAAAAAGTTTGTTGTCCCTTCTCTAAAGTTGGTCACTCTTTTATTGTCAGCTGTGAAAACATTCTTCAGGCTTTGGGAATATAATGATGAATAATTGGCATGCCCTGTCTTTAGGAAGTTTTTAGTTTAGGGAAGACAGGAAAAGCGAAGAGACCATCAGTGACTAATAAGTTAAGTATATCTTTCCTTATTTTCACTTCATCAATATATCCCAAATACCTATAATAACACCTGGCACATTGCAGATGTTTCAGAAATTTTTTTTGATGAATTAACTGCACACTTCTCAAACTAAGTGGAATCTCAGCAAAAAATAAAATAAACATTAAAAAGTAAAGGTTTTTCTAGGCAACTAGGAAAAAGCAGAGAAGAAAATGTATATGGTCAAGAAGCTAGTAAATGCATAAAATATTTTCAATAAACTACACAAGTGGATTCATTAGGATAGGATGGGTGAATGATATGAAAAGAGGTCAAAGCAGCTACAAAGGACAGATCGCACAGGGCCTACAAAGACAGGCTGGTGAGTTGGCACTTGAACTGGGAGCAAAAAGCAGACATCAATAGATCTCAGGCTTGAGAGTAATAGATCTAGGTGGGCCCTTAAGGAAGACAGTTTTGGCTACAGAGTGGGGACCAGACGGGAGGCAGGACTGGCAGCCCAGAGGGTAGTCAGTAGGCCATGCTAGTTACTCTGCAAACTGGCCCACAGACACTTTCCCTCAAACAGTAACTCTAACTCCAGGTCTCCTCGGACAGGTGATTTCAGGTACCTGGGTGCCTGTGCCCACCTGGTTGATGGGAGACATGGTTACACCAAAGCTCAAGAGAAGCAAGACAAGGAAGCAACAACAGGGGCTATGTGATGAGGAAATGTGGGGTTGGAAAAACCTGTGGGATTTTTAATTATTATCAGAGTGACAGGAAGCTCTATATAGACAACTTCAGGAAATTCAACTCCTGGTCAACAATAGGAAAGGAATGCTTACCTCCCTTATAAAAAACTTTCACTTAAAACTGATTCATGAATCTGTTGAAGCAAAACTCTGGCTATTTGTCTGAAACCCAAACTAATTATCCTCTCTCCCAGGGGTAAGTCCAAGGTGCCACCAGGGAGACCAGAAGAGGTGGCAGCACATCAGGTGACTCGTGTTGTCTTGCTCAGCTCCTTGCTGCCCTGACCAAGATCCAGACATGAACTTTGCATAATTCAAAATTCAGGTCCTAGAGATGGTCAGACTCAGGCTCAGGCTTCCGTTCACAAGACTGACATGCAAACCAGAAAAACAACTGACAGTTTTACTGTCATAAATTTAAGGAATGTATTTTCTCTCTATAAGTATACAAAGCATGGAGCTAAATTTTAATTATAATGTCCCATTAAAAGTATAGATTAAAATATAAAAATATACATAAACTAATTATGTGCTTTGACCACAGAATGGTACTGGGCTGAGACAGCCTGAGATAGACACACACCCCCACCAGGATGGTGGAAAACATTCAAATCCCTTAGCTAAGACTCCATCTCCCCTGGGGAGCATCTGAGGGAGCACCTGCCAACTTTCAGTCCCCGGGCTTCCACTGGACTGACTGCAATTTTGAATAGTAAGTTCTCTCTTTGGATGTGTTAATATAGTCAATCAGGTTACAGTACAGTCTTGCTGACTCCATTAGAAGTCATTCTCAAAAGTGACTTTCATGTCTTCCTCCTAGCCTGCTGGGGTCCAGAGAACACTTTTATTCCTGGTTTCCAAATTCTTAGGTGCACTTTCCTCTTCCTCTGTGCAGGCATACTTTCTGATGTTCAAAAGCTTGTCTCTTATCCCATGAGTATCTAGAAATGGGAAGCGGGACTTGATTAAGAAATGACTTCATGCATTATGTACTTCCTTGCTTTTCATGAGAGTGAATTTTTCTGCATTGGAAACCTGGTTTGCTTAAGATATCATTAAAGCACTTATATCCTTTACTGATTAAATTTTAAGATTCATTGCATGTATGAGACAGAAATAACACTATAGCTTCCATGGTGCTTGCAATTCACAGGCACTGAACTAATTATTCTCCATACATTATTTCATTCAAGTCTCTAAATCTTCTAGAGGAATGTTTCATTTTTCTCCACACAGGCACGGGGAACTTGAGAATCAACAAAGCATTTACCTGATAACGCTAAGCAATAGAACTGGGATTCAATGCCAGACCCACCAAATACAGAGGCATGAACATCACCACCCATGTTCACAGATATAAAAGAATTAAGCTGGTTGCTGTTGGAGAGGAATCTGCCTCTTTTTCCATAGTCATCGTACTTCTCAGCTCAGCTCAGAAACTGCAAGAAAAAATATATTGCTTTTTCATGGAATCTATTTGACTCCTCCAAAGCTAGTTTTGCAAGTGCTCCCAACCTGTGGCTCTGCATCACAGAGATCAGCAGCCCCTGGCAAGTCCCAGCATTTTGACAGGTGGATCCTTGCCTTGGATAATGTTGAGGGAAACCAATACATGTTGTTATGTTCTCCCTCTCATCATATACTTTTAGATCAAGCCGAACCAACTTACCACAAATTCTTGCAGGCTGCTTGGTGGTGTGGATCTTAATGATCCCCACGTGTAGCTCTGCTGGTCACCCCAAAGTCTGTCCACCTCTAGTGAAGAATTCGTGCTGACTGGTCAGAGAAAAAGTTTCATTTATCTGAAGGCAGCCTGTTCCCAACCAGGCTGACCATCAGAATCACTTCAGAGATAATTAGCATGGAGCCCACCCCAAGAATCAGTAAATTCAGAAAGCTTGTCTAGAAATTCACCCAGGTCTGAGAACCTCAGTTCAGCAGATGCATGCAAGGTTGGAAGTCGAAGACCTGAGTTTAAGTTCTTCTTCACTACTTGGTGATGTTGAGCAAATAATCTCTGTAAATTAGATTTTCTCTTCAGCAGAGGAAATTTACAAAATAATGGTCACTTGGTATTTAGTGGGAGAGCTAAAAAAGATAGCTTCAGTGAAAACTTTTTATAAAAAATTACCTTCACTTAATAATATTAACATATCTCAACAGGAATGACTCAGCAGTGAGATAAGCATATGATCCAATTTTAGATTCATTTCTGGCACTTTGTTAATGCACCTGACCACATTAAACTTTGGATTCAATAATTCCAAATTTATGACAAATATAACCATAACTATCCCTTATAAAGACAAACATCGGCATTACCATCATATTTAAAGAGAAGCCAAGAATCCTAAGAAGCCTTTTTGTCCTCAAGCTATTAATTTGTCTTTCTTTTGGGAAAGGGTGTTTTAGATTTCTTGCTATCAATCCTTCACTTAATATGGAACTTCATGAATTCCAGCTGTTGGCCACATAAATTCTCTCCACATTTGATTTCTGGGCTTTACCCTTGTCTCTAAATCCTTCCCATATGTTAGTCAGAGGCCCTGAGACTGAGGACTGAAGACAAAAGGCTCAGAGCCGCCTCTGTCCAAGGACTAAGGTATGCATTGCCCACGTGACAAGGCATACATGCCCTGACTAGAGGTTCTGTGTCCTCATACCAGGCTTTCTACCCTCCAGGCTGTGGCAGCCACCTGCTCCTTATTTTCCTGAGCTGTTCTTCAATTCCTATGTTAAAAAAAATAACAAAAAAAAAAATCTCTACTTTTTTTACAGCTGAAACCTCTCCTAGACTGTCTGCATCCTGGCTTTTGTTTACAAAAGCTCGGCAATGTTCTTGCCAAGGGAAGAAGAGAAAAAACATCCTACTTCATCTTCAATTTAACCTTATACAATCAAGGTCTCTCTTAGCACACTAGAAAAATATAAAACAGTGATTCATATGGGAAAGATAAGATTCCTGAGAGAGGGAACTGTGGTTCAAAATACTAAAATACACACATCAGTAAAAGGTTGAAATTTTTCAGCTAGGAATATTTATTTAAAATGAAACACACTGAATATAGCTGCTAATGTAAGGCATGTCCAGTGGTCTCCCAGTTGGCTTGAAATGGGGTATTCCAGGATTGTTGGCTATTACTCAAGGATCAGATTGTGCCCAATTCTGGGGTTATAGGACACCCCCCCGCCAAGTGCATCCTCTTCATCTTGGCACCCGTGATGAGAAATCAGACACTTGAAATCCTCTGTGGACGTCTGATTCTTACCCCCCTCATAGAAACTTCTTCACTCTTCTTTGGATCATTTCTCCACCCATCACAGCCCAGACCATCTGGCTGTAATTGTTTGGTTACTTCTCCAGTCTCCCAAGTAGTATGAGTCTCCATAAAGTTAAATTCATACCATTTCCATCAGATGCTTTTGACCCTCCCGGTCCAAGTACTACGTCTACCAAATATTGGGTATTTGGCCTTCACCTGTGGCCACACATATCTGGAGAATAAGGAGGAGAGTATGTGCAAAATATTTGCAGTTAGTTCATCTTAAATCATTTTCCCAGTGCTCTCACACATCCTTCCCTCTCTGCACTAAGATATTTGGATAGGCTGTATTTGGAGGGTTTATTTTCTCTGAGCACCAGCTTTAAAGGAATGTGGAGAGACAGGAGCTTAGCAGTCTGAGCTTAGCAGAGGAGAGCCTGGTGGATAGCAGATGCATCCAATATGTGTTGTTCTGTTTTCATGATTCTCTGGGCCCTGCCTACCTCTAATTCCAGCCACTGCCACTTCTCACAGATGCCCCTGTTGTCATTTCCTAAGGTCCAGCCTCCTGCCTTTTGCCTCATGCTCAGGGATCCTCTGCCGAGAAGGAGGTAAAGCAGGATGAGGGGAACTAACCTATAGACATATGCAGCCTAAAATAAAGAAGAGTTGGCTCCCAAAGGGAAAACTTCTGACCCACAGGCAATGGGAGAAGATGGTAGATGTTTCTTTCGAAAGACAGCTCTTAGAGACAGTTCACAGGGCTCCCTGGCCCACAGCCAGAGATGGAACATTCAGCTACCTCAAGTAGTGGCCAACCTGGAAATGCATATTTTATTGAGTGTCCCTCCTTCCCTGCCTCCCTCCCCAACCCTTAAATCTGTTCCCTGGATCAACTCCCCCCCCCAAATATTTACACATAAGCTTTTACCAACTCCTGCATGTAAATCAGGACAATGAAACTCTATAATGATGTGAGTCCCATGGTGCATGAGGAATAGGGCAGGATTCTTTTCTAAAATTAAAGACCTTGAAAGAGCATGGGACTTGCCATGTGGAAGAAACAGCACATTTATTCTGTGTTGCACTAGTCAAGTTAAGTAGATACATAAATGAAAGTTACAATGAGAAAGACTTTGAAAAATGCTAGGAAAATACTGACTTAGAAAAATGTTTAATGATTCAAGTATGCCTCCTACCTGTGTCTTGCTGCCAACTCTCCTCTCATCTCCTCTCCCAGGATTCACAGAATCTTCCTCTAATCAACAGTCCTTGAATCAAGTTACCCATGGTTTCTTCATCAATAACAGATCAGCTCACCTAAGGACCAAGGTCAAACTGAAGTTGGAAGGTTTGGTGACACTATGAGCTACATAGTGAGGTACTTCTCTGTCACAAGAAGTATTTAAAGTTTCGCAATCCTGTTGTAAATCAGATCCTCTCCCTGTCCCATCATTCTGCCTGTCTACTACTCACATCCACTCCAGTGATCCAGTGTCACTTAGTACTTTATCCACCTAAACTAGAATTCATGTCCTCTTCAACCTCCTCCAACCCACTTTTTTGATTTTTTTTAAATTTCTGAAGTGGTATTTCTCATCCCCTGGTGAATTCCTACCCATGGGCAAGACCCTTCTCAAATACTCTCCTCCACAAACATTCCAGTTCACCCTTTTCTAATTTTTTTTTACCTGAATGTGACATTCAACATATACACACAATTAAAGGGAAACCAGTGTGTGTGATGCTTTGAGGACAGAGACCACACACAATTCTCCCCTACTCCCCTCATGTTTGTAGCAACCTCAGTCCTTCAACATTCCTGAACATAGTAAGCACTCAGAAGGAATTTGGTGAAAAGATAAAGCCATGGGAAAGGGCAGGATTCCTCAAATTATCACAGTGTAAGTCATTGCTGCCCCTCCACTCTGAATCCTGAGGTCAACCATCAGTATAATCTACCCAGCAGATCCTGGATTCCATTCAGTGACCTCCCAGTCAGGGGCCTATCTCCAGGTACACTCAACAACTTTTAAAATTCATTCAGTATGGATAAAAGCCCCAGATTATTCTTTCGTCAAATCCCTCTAATTGTTTTCCTCTACCTAAGAGATAAAATCCACTTACCTGGTCCAGAAATTTGGTCATCATCAGGTTCTATCTCTGCAGCTTTGTGACCCACACTTCTTTATTCAAACCGGGGTGTTCAAAAAACAAAAAACAAAGTGGGGTGTTCTATCCCCATCTTCCTCACCGTGTTTTCTGTATTTCTTCTTCCTAACCAAAATCTTACACTTTTTAACCCCCAGTTCAAATCCCATCACCTCCATAAAGACTTTCTTAGTGACTCCAGTCTCCAGTGCTTACCTCATACCCTGAATTTCTAATGCACTTGTCGACTCCAACTGTACTGTCATTTCCCGAAGAGCTTATTAAGGAATAGTCCTCAATGCTTGCTGTTATAAAACACAATCTTGTAAAGTCAGGTTAGCTTGGGAGATGGATATCTGTACACATTCTAACAGTTAACACTGATGGAGTGAGCCAGTTATCAGCTCCACACATGTGGCTGCTCTAATCATTCCTCATTAGAACCTGACAAGATGTTAATCCTATATCTGTCAGTGGATAAGAAAACTGAGGTGAATACTTGACCCGATCGATCAAGCCTCAATTTTCTCATCTGTAAACTAGGATTCCAACCTAGGCAGATCGCATCTTGAATATATAAAATCTATACAAATGTAAGAGGTTATCACTATTAGTCTGATTTGTTCTTTAACTAGACTGGGAAATCTCTGACGGCAAATATCAACCCAGTTCCCCTTTGTATCTACACACCACAGAGCACAATAAATGTCCACCTCCCCAACAAAATAGTTTCCCTTAATTTCATATTGTTAATTCATAAAAGCAATAAATTATAGCTTTTCAAGGTCCTTTTTCATCCATTCATTTTCTTGGGTCAGTGTTTTCAGTGCTTTTTGTATACAAGAAGACAGAGACATGGAAAAGATAGTTGACCTGTCTGGGAGCAGACACATGAGATATGGCAAGCACCTCTCACCCTAGTGAGGATGCACTCCTCTACCTGACACCACATGCCCTGTCAGCATCACCTGAAGAGGCTCAGTTGCCCGCATTGAGTAACAGTCCATTTATTTCATTCAATTACCACTGGACTTCCAACCTCAGAGAGATATAAGACTATAACTATTCTTTTAGCAAAATAAAAGTCATAAGGGCTTTCCGATGCATCTCCCTTGCGTATATTCAGGTGACTGTTTTGTGGAAATTATCTCTCTCTCTCTCTCTCTCTCTGAAGTGAATTACTAGAGCAATACATGATATTACACCAAATAAAACCCCTATTCTTTTTGTTACTGCTTTGTTGTTCTTACTCTGTTTGCTTCTCCAATCATGTCGCCTGTTTGTATTCCACATTTGAACACTATAATTGGGACATAAAATATAATAGGTGTCTTTATATCTCCTTGTGGATGTGTGTGTGTGGAAATTACTCACACACAGCTACAGATGTATCCTTTGGTAAGTAGAATGAAGTCCACTTGTCTTTGCAAGGGCACAGTTTCTGTTCTCAAAGCCTTTACCTAAATAATGGGCTTCGGTATTTCTATTAGCAGCAATCTACTTTCTCTCAAAATCTCCCTCTGGTCTGCAGAGGAGGCAGTTTTCAAAGAATTTTTCTGTTCTTTCTTTTTCCATCGTCTTTTTCCTGATCAATGTTTTAGTCTAACTACTTGATTTTCAAATTACTTTGTAATTACTAAATGTTTAGCTAATTTTAGCTTAATTCCAAAAAGCGATTTCATTGGTGCCATCTCTGTCTTTGTCTGCTCCTTGCCTTGGCAATATTGTAGCTAGATCTGAAATTAATTGCGCCCTGATTTTAACAATGCTACCTGAACGAGCCAGCTGTTCTTCTTTGAGGAAGCATCAATTAAAAAAATAAAGCATTCAAGCTGATGGATAAAAGAATTAGGATCTCTTAGCCTGGGAAAAAAACATAGAGGGATGACTTTAATGGCCTTTAAGTACATAGGAGATAATGGCTAGTTGTCTGCAACTGCAAGGATCAGAACAAAGGAGAACAGGCTTTAAGAGGGACCTCGGAGATTCAGAATAGAGATAAGGAATAAATTACTATCTAAAGACAGAGCTGGTACAACCTGCAAGTGGAACAAATCCACAGCACATGTGGTGCTTTAAAGCTTCCCAAAAAATGTTTCTGCTCCCCACCGACAAACCTCTCTCTCTCTGGCTTCCTCCTAAGGGGCTCTCACTTTCCCCCATCACTCACCCTTTCTGTACTCCTCAAACTCTCTTATAAATGTTTTTCTGATCCACTAAGTAACAAGTATATCAGTATGGATTACAGGACAGCAACATAATTTGTAGGGCCCTGTATGAAAAACTGTGAACCCCTTGTTCAAAAATTAAGAACTTCAAGACAGTGAGAATAGAGCATTAAAACCAAATAGGGAAACTTTGAAAGTGCAGATGCCTGTTCAGTTGTACAGGTTTCAAATCCATGCTTGGAGCCCTGGAGGGGAATGTGGTGAGAAAATAAAGAGGTTGAATCCCTTGGCCTCTAAGATCTCATAAGCCTCTCTCAAATGATGGGCTTAGATACAGCAACTACTCATGGAGCTACTCACCCTAAGAGGCCAAGGAGGTGCGAAGCGAGCACCAGGATAGAACAAGCACACAGGCGCATGAAAAGAAGCCCAGTTCACTCTGCAGTTACATGATGATGCCCTGGATAAAGGTTAATCTACTGAGCAATGGAAACATCTGAAGTTTTTGGTCCTAGGCCTTTCCTTGACAGATGTCTCCTTTCTCTGATACCACCAACTGGTTCTTCCTATCTGGCCGCTGAAAGCTCTCTGCAGCACTGAAAGGAAGAAACCCCCCCATGTTTCTTCCTTTCAAATCTAAGGGTTGTGCAGTAATAGATAAGGTGGATCCAAGATAAGCAGTTGATAGGTAATAATGCCTTAACACCTGAGTCTATTATCCCTAAAATAATTCACTGAAAGGGGGAAAAAAAGATCAAACCCAGTACTCAGGGCCTTTAAGATCAATCTAATTGAGATGAGATAAATCCAAATTTTAATTTAAGTTACTTTCATTTGTCTAAAACATAGATGTGAATTTTACTTTCTTGTCCATAATATAGCTGTGTCTATTTTCATATTTTTAAGAAACTTTTTAATGTCAAATTACATATAGACCAAAATAAGTTCTCTGCAGTTTCATTTTTCTCCAGGCATAAACACAATATTTGATCCAATATAGTTGTAACAAGAAGTCACACTGAAATGTGGGAGCCAGTTGGCTTTTATTATATTTAGAATAATTAGAAGTTAAAAAAAAACAGTTCATAAGGTGACAAAACTCATTTTTCGAAGTCTAGCTATGGGGGTTTTCCTGAGATTGGTCCAGTCCCTCACTTTAGAAAATTTTCACTTCCCCTTAAGACCAATAAAATTAGCATATGCTCTCCCAAAACAGGATGTCTGTTGTGACCCACTGATGTAACCCATTCTCTTAAGAGCCACACGTTTCTTGAGAATACAAAAGTAGTAAGTACCAACTTTGGCAGTTATGTGTTCTGTGACTTATTGAGAAAGGATGCAATTGGCCAACACAGGAATGGTAGAGTTTAGTGGGACTTCTTGTGCCTTCATTCACCAAGACATTTATGACAACAGAAATGGGCGCTTACCCTATCCACAAACACACAAACAAGTCCATGCTCCACAGTTAAAGATTCCACCTTATTGCTGGAAGGAAAACACTGATCATCTCTGTGAGACATTTGCATGTTAATTATGGGTTGCCTTTTAATAAATAGCAACAAGAAAATCCCTGCTGCCATTTGCTGACCACTTCTCCAGATCAGGCCAGATGCCAAAGGCCATTCCTGTGTAGTTCAGCTGAGCCCTGGGTGCAGGCAAATTATTTCATCTAGTCATTAGGAGGATTAGATGAGCTAAGCGCTCAAAGTTGTGCATATTAACTAATTCACATGTGCTGTTTTCTTTAATTTCCTTAATAATCTCATGCCTAACAGATTAACAAGATCAAACTACTAAATAACAGCTGGAAATTTATATTTCCAGTTCCAGTTCAAAAACATGAAAAATTTGTGCTGTGCATTTGTCCCTGCATGGCCTCCTAACTATACAACTTCCTCCTGTGAATCATGTCTACACCAAGCCCCATACATAATTGCCTCCAGAGATCGCCCCAAAGAGAAATGTCTGCCTTCTTACCTGTTTTTTCACCTATTGACAACATGCCAACTGGTAATAGATATATTGTTTATTTATTTATTTATTTCTTGTGTCAATAGCACTTATCTTGGTTTTTAAAAGAAGTATGTGCTATGTAATGGCCAAACCCTTGAGAACAAGCAGCCTGAATGAATTTCAGCTCCAGATCTGGAGGGGTTGACAGCTGAAGGGGCCCTGTGGTATGTGCACAAATAGGCATCAGAATTTTAGGTGATAAGTAACACCACATAGGCAAATGAGTCTGTCTCAGAGTTGAGGGGCAGAAGCTCTCTCAGATTTGACTGGTCAGAGAAATCTCCATGAGGAGGTGATACACAAGGTGAGCCATGATCAGCAGGTAGAAGGGGAGATCTCTCATCTGAGAGGACAATGTGAGCAAAGGCTGGGAACAAATAAAAGCTACATCTTGATTTTGAAATCAGGAATAGCTGGGATAAGCTGAGGGAATGTAAATATGTGACATAGGAGTTATGGCTAGAAAAAAGGTGAAGAGAATGCTAAAACAAAGACTACTATTTATTTTTCTGGCAGAGAGGGGGGATGGGGACAGAAAAGTAGTATGCACACCTGGGTTTGGGGAGCAAAGTGTGCTGCTAATGAACAGCTGTGTGTATAACAGAGAGAACAGGTGTGCAGGGATCTAGAAGACAAGCTAGAAGCTCACTAATGAGAGCCTGGCCGAGGTGGCTGAGAAAGGTCTGGAATGAGAGTGGGAGGGACTGATAAACCAGACCCAGAAGAATTTGCAAGATGGCTGGAGTGAGGGGAGGAGATGAGAAAGGAAGCAAAAGGAATCAAAAGTTCACCTTTGGATAGAAAATGTCAGCACTTGCTTCACCAACCAAGAAAGTCACACTCAGGAAAGAGACTCTCAGAGTCAGGGTGCCCCAGATGTGACTTAAATACCCCCTTTTTCCTCTCTTCCACCCATCACCATTTCAAGTGGCTCTTTGTTTACCTGAGAGGTATGTTTTCATACTTATATACCAGGCCCTTCGAATTCCTACAAGGCCTGACCAGCTCAAACATCACTGATCCTCTGTTTCTTAAACATAATGAGCTTGTGCCTCTTAAGCCATTACACTTTGCTCCCTCTATCTGTGACATCCCTCTGTTTCCAGCCTTCACCCAGCCAGATTTTTACCACCATCAGATCTTAGTTCAAATCCTCAAAGAGGCTTTTCCTGACCACCAAATCTAAAGCCATCCCACCCCTCACTCGGAGTCACCAGACCCCATCACTTTATTGTATTTCCCATAAAGCCCTTCCCACATGTGGGGGTGTCTTGATTAGCCTCTAACTCCCCTCACCAGAAAGCTAGCTTCACAAGAACAGGATCTTCATCTTGCCCACTGATGTAACCCGAGACCCCCGTGTTGCCTGGCTCCTTGGGTGCACTAAAGTAGTTGTGGTGAACCAGTCCACATGCCAGGTCTCACTCTCATGGATGGGTTTTCTTCAGGTAACCCAGCTTAGTCTCATCCATCTTTCCTAGTCCAGTCCATCTTCATTGTAGCATGGCAATCACATCAGACAGTTCTATTACTTCTACTACTGCTCTTACCACCATCACTGGTAATAATAGCACCTACCTCATGTTGAGCACCAATCACTTTCTACACATTGTCCCATTTGCCATCATTACTATCCTAATTTTAAAGAAGAGGACCCCAAGATTAATTTAAGAAAGTTATAGGGATTCAGAGTCATACAGCCAGTGAGTGATAGAACAAGGGCTCAAGTCCAGTTTTTCTCAACTCCAAAACTATTGGGACATCCTCCTCTCCTCTCTAAGTATGCTTTTCCAAACATGTCATTTAAAGTCTGAGAAACACTGCACTAAATAATGGAAATTCCCAACTGTAAAGAACCCAAAGAAACTGATATTTCTGAACAACTGTGGAGTATCCTGGATGACAATTAGGAAGGTAAATGCATTCTTTGCTAGAAAAAAGTAAAATGATTTTCAAGATGAAATGTCTCAACCAGTCAGAGATCCCTTGTTAATGGTGTCAAGGTAATCATTACTTGTTGCATTTTAAAGAGTTAAATTGAATGGCCTCCCAAAGCAAGGACTGAGATTGGGTTTGCAAGAAATACAACCAACTGAAAAAGAAGAGCTTCAAAGTACAGCAGGACCCTGCACAGCTCTGCCTGCTATATTGAGGGAACTTGTGCATTTCAGTTCGGAGTGAGGAGCAAAAAGTGCACAGATTTTTCAAGAATCCTATACATAACTAAGGCAATTAGTGGGTTTCCAACATGCAGCAAATTCCCTAATCTTGCTAATCTTAATTTAATGTCCAAAATTTTAGGTCAAATTTAAGGTCCATAATAAATAATGGACAACCATCCTGGGATTCATTTAGAGACAATTTGATTTATGGAAAAAATTTCTGTGAATCTGGCAATGATGCTATAAGAATATGAATACATGGGGAAATCAGGTTGTAAAAAAATTAATCACCTAGGAGGTAATTCTGACATCACTTTTCAAGGCTAAAAATAGTAAAAAAAGAACATGATAGGAAAGGGTGAGATTTTCAAAGCAACATAAAATTGACAGTACCCTGGGTTATAGTCAAATAAATTTAAGACTCCAATAGGAAAGCTGAGGACTTTGATGATCTTGTTGCTGTTACTGTGTTTTTAACGGGTTGTTATCTGGAATAGCCACAGAAGGAACTTCAATGACACAGGCAAGTAAGCCAAAAGTGGCAATTTATTTAGAACAGATATGAGAAAAGGGTTATAACAGAGAAAAGGAAAAGAAAAAAACATATTAGGACTCAAACTCAATTGGAGTTGTGCCTCAGGGATTTTATACCCTTTTCCCCTATTATTCCCAAAAACCCATTGATGTCCTGGTGGGTGATTGGTTGATGCCACTGTGCCAAGGCTCAGTGTCAGTTCTCGGCTTTTGGAATTGTCTTATCTCTGCCTAAATGCCCCAATAGCTCCTCATCTTTCTTAGATCAGAGACACCTGGTAATGGAGCCAGTAGTCTAGAAATGGCTAGTTAATCTCTCTTGGAATTGTTTTTACCATTTTCTTGGTCTCCAAGTCTTCTTCTATGCTGCCAGCACTCATTGCTTAGGCATTTGGGGAGAAGTTATAGTCAGCATGCATCTTATTGGTAATATTGGGGCTCTATTTCCTTTTTCTAATTCATAATATTTGATCATTTTTCAAACAGAAAAATATAGTCTATGCGCTTGCTGTGTTTATCAAGGAGAAAATCCTTTAAAGACACAGTGGGGGGGGAGGGAGAGTGAGAGGGGGGAAACTTGCAGGCAAACTAGATCTGAGGCAAACAGTAAGGAAGGGGGAGCAGGAGGAATCAAAACAGGAGAGGGAAGAACATAAGGGACTATGGTGACTGTTCACAGGTGTTATGGTGGTGAGATATATGCAGAGAGTATACCTGAGGGAGACATCAAATATTGGGCAAAAATGAACAAAGATATAAGAAAATTTAAAAGTTTAAAATAAAATACAATAAAGACAACATATAAGACAGAAATGTATTGATCTCTTACATCCACTTTAGAAATGGTCCTGATATGAGCACATCTCATATGTCATTAATTGATTTTAATATTTTATTGCCAATAAGTTCTAAGAGACCATATTTCTGTGCTCTGGGAAACTATCTTGAAAGAAAGAAAAAAAAAGAGAGGAAGGAAGGAAAGAAGGACAGAAGGAAGGAGGGAGGGAAGGAAGGAAGGAAGGAAGGAAGGAAGGAAGGAAGGAAGGAAGGAAGGAAGGAAGGAAGGAAGGAAGGAAGGAAGGAAGGAAGGAAGGAAGGAAGGAAAACTGAACCAGAGATAGAAACAGAAAAGTTGCCTCTGTTATTCTCACATCATAGAAAGCATGGATACAATTCTGATCTAGTAGCAGATAAACGATAGAGTGATAGCCTCTAATGATAGATTTTTCACATTAATAAATTAAATTTAGGTCACCAATGTAAAATAGAAGTGTTTCTGATAGTTATGGCTTGGAATACAGAATCAAAAAAAAAAGCACAGTTGTTCTGGAAAACATTTCTTTGTATTTAAAAAATGAGACTATCACTTTAACATTTCTTTTAACTTTGCTAAAAATAATATCTGTGACAGAATGCTTTTCCCCCTACTAACAGGGATGCCAAATGAAAAGAATAATAATAACTAAAGAACCATAGTGACCCCTAGTGGAAAGAAGCAGACTTTGTCTCCATGAACAGCATGGAGTTAGCCATACACATTTGTGGACAAAAACTTTTTTTTTCTACAAATGAAATCAGAAGAAAATGATAGTATTGTTAGTTCCTAAAACAAATTTGGTCGTCATACCTGAACCTGATTTCTTTAGATACTACCAGTTGTATGACTCTTTTTTTAAGTGATAGATTATATAACTGTAAGCATGTCCTATGTAGGATTTTGCACACTGATTCATTTTCAACATGACAATTCAATGTCATTACCCTATAATATTTTAAGTCCTTATAAATAGTGTTCCTAATGCACCATAATTTATTTAACCTTTTTTTTTCCTAAGAAAGCTTGAAGTAACTCAAAATATTTTCAAAGATGAAAATCTTGCAAAGGAATACAAATAAGACTGCAACGTAAGGCAAGTCCTTGGGCAAATACTTTCATGAAGTCACAGAGATGATTTGTAGTCAAAATACCAATAGTTCAATGATCAGCTACTGTGTTCAAACTGCAAATGTTGGGCACTGTGAAGGGTCCAGTAGAGGTGCTGCTGGAGGGAGACAAACAGGTAATGCAAAGTCCACGGGACCACGGGCAGAGGAAACTACATGTCATGCATATGAACCAAGGAGATCAGAAAAATGAAGCAGCCAGCCCTCTAGAAAAGCAATCAGGAAAACCGTCAGTGAGATAGACAGTTGACGAGTAGGAGGAAGATAGATTCAAGATAAAGTGAATTATAGAAGCAAAGTTTGAAAAGCTCAAATGATCTTTCCCAAAGACGGAGAGTAGAGAGAGGACTCAGGAGAACCAGTAACAGGAGAACAAGGGGGTAGGAAGAGCACGTGCTGAGCACCATTCACCAATCCTTCTGAATCCCAGAGGTGTTACATATTCATCTCATTCAATCATCACAACCCAGTAATTATGGGCACCATTGACCTCATTTTAAGATGAGGAAGTTGGAGAGGGTGAAGGAGGGGATTCCTTGGTCAGTAAGTGGAAAAGATGAGATTTGAACCCAATCAGTTCTTCTGTGTCAGCTATACTTTCTGAAGTGAGAAAATTTTATCACTTACAATCATGCTCAGTCTATTCACTTTATTTAGAAAAGAAACCCTTTTAGCCTAGAATCATAGTGCACTTGAATCACAATTCTCTCAGTGATCATAAATGCAGCCTATGTAGCTTCTGAGTTAATTACAATTTCAATTACATGGCCTATATCCTAAATTCCCTCAGACTCCTCCTCCTCTGTGAAATTTGTGAAGGTTGAAAGCTATGATGCTTAGGGTAAGGATGCTCTGTCAGCCTTTGTGAAACAGTCAGCAGGGAATCTTCTCTCCTGTTTTCCCAAATCAGGGGTAGAAAGGGTGGAGTGAGAGCAAAATGGACAGCACTGCCTCTGAGAATGCAGTTTGGTTATGCTGAACCACTTAAGGGGCAGTCACACATACCCAGATATTCCTACATGGAAGAAAACTAATACTCACCGCACCCTAACCAACTGCCAAATGACCTTCCCATTTGGTTTTCATACCCGGTCCCTCTGGGTCTCAGAGTATTGAAAAGTTTTGACCATGCAATTCAGATATTCAGAGAGTTCTCACCCTCAAGTTACAGACCTGCAAATTCAGTTCAAACCAACCTGAGATCTTCACTTGCATTTCTCAAATATTCTGAAGGTAGTATGTAGGTCACAAGAACATTCTTACAATTCCTTTTGTTTTCACTTCCCTTTGTATCTCTCACCAACCACAACTCCAGCAGTTTTCATATTTCAAAACTTAGAAAAAAAATTTCCCAACCTTATTTTATAAAGAAACTGCAGACTGGAAGGAATGTATCCAACAGGAGGAAATATTTGCTGAACAACATTTGATACCCAAATATATACAAAGGACTCACTGTAACCAAGGCCAAAAAGCAAGACTGAAGCCCAAGTCTGTTGCAGATGGCACTCCTTGAGGGGTGGGGGTCCACCAGATGACGCATGTCCTGAGGGCAAAAAAAGGTCAATAGAGGTGAAGACTTGATAAAGGATAGATAGAGCTACAGGAGCCACAGAAGCTGCACTGGGAGGGCAACCTTTCTGGGAGTTTGCCCATTCCAGGATTTGGCCATCTTGGAGGCCAGCCACCCCAGGAGTTAGGTCATCCTGAGCTTTGTCACCCAAGGATTCAAGCAGAGGTGAAGGCTGTCAGAAAGTAAAATTATGGACCTCCTAGAGACCTGGTAGAAATGAAATCTGTGGATCTCCCAGAGATGGGAGAATGGAAACGCTTTGAAAATGTCATCTTGGGCTTTTATTCAGGATTCTGTATCCAGGCATTTACTGGCAGGAAGATGCTATTTTGAAAGCATGGGATATTTGTTCCAGGTCTGGAATAGCAGGAAAATCCCATCTTGGACACCTTTTGTTTAGGACTTTAAAACACTGGGCAATAGCTAGCGTAAGATAGCTGGCCAATGTGGCCTCAGTTTGTTTTTATTTTTTCTTGTCTGTTAAATAAATGCCATTTTTGTTTTTCTCAGAACCTGAGTGGTCTTGCAATTCTGTGTACAAGTGAGAACTCAGACAGTGATGGTAAATTATTGGGTACTGTTCTGGGTAAGCTGTAGTGTCCCAATATCACTTGGTATCATTGAAACTCAACTAAGAAAATAAACAACACAACTTAAAAAGTGAACCAGAGATCTGAACACATACATCATCAAGAAGATACATAGATGACAAGCAAGAATGTGAAAGGATGCTCAGCATGCAGCTGCAAACTTAATTTTAAATTAAAGGAAAGTACCATTACATACCTTTAGAAATGGCTAAAACTCACAGTGACAGCACCAAATGCTGAAAGATCTAAGAAGTAATAGTTAAGTAGGAACAGTTAAGTAGGACAATTCCTACTGACTTCTATTCATTTTCAGTAAGAATGCAAAATGGTACAGCCACTCTGGAAGATAGCTTAGCAATTACAAAGCTAAACACACTTGTATGATAGAATACAGAAATCACACTCCTTTGTAATAACCCAAATGAATAGAAAACTTGTGACTTCAAAGAGAAGCCCATATACTGATATTTAGAGACATGATATTCATAATTCAAAAAGCTTGGAAGCAACCAGTTGACCACCCATAGATAAATGAATATGCAAGCCATGTGGCACACCCACAAATTGAACATTATTCAGAGATAAAATGAGATAAGCTATCATACCACAAAAAGACAATTGGAAATGTACATATTTAATTGGAAAATTTCAGAATGAAAAAACTACATATTATATGATTCCAACTACATGGCTTTCTGAAAAATGCAATAATACAGAGAGAGTGAAAAGATGAAGTTTCCTAGCAATGGAAGCAGAGGGGAAAGGGCAAATAGCAGCAACACAGTGGATTTTTAGGGCAGTGAAAATATTGGAATATTGTGTGGAATATTGTGGAACACAATATTACAATTACAATTATTATATTGTAATATTATGGAAACATCATTATACATTTAATTAATTAACTTAAGATAATAAAGTTCAGGAGCAGTTGGTTGAATACAAGAATTCAGAGAAACCAGGAGCATCAGTAGCTCAAGCATTTGTCGCTGTGGAAAGAGGCTTTGCCTTCTGAATCATGAAAGTCTACACATAGAAGGCTTTTGTTTATGTTCAGAGTGACCTGAAACAATGACAAATATCCATACAACTAACCATTGTCAAGAAAACACTCAAGACAAAAGCAAAATTGAATATTTACAAATGCTGACTTCAGTGGTCAAAAGAAACCTAACTAAATAGCTCTACAGAGAGGCAGTCCATATTTTTAAAATATCAAGAAAGAGGAGGGAAGAAGGGAGGGAGAAAGTGAAGGAGGGAAGGAAGGAAGAAAGGAGGGAGGGAGGGAGAAATAACACCCTGCTAAAACATTTAAATAAAATTTTTTTCCAACAATCTAAAATATTGTCTACATATGATTTTTAAAAGTTATTTTTCTCTTCACTTAGAAGAAGCCCCTGGGCTCACCCCCCACCAACAGTTGTACCAGAGGACAGTAGAGATGTCAATCTTTTTACTGTATTTCTCATGAGTCTGCTCACATGGTTATTGACCCTCTATCTTTTCTCCTGGCCATGATTTTGTCTACTTGAGATTGACTTTCTTCCTGACCCAGTGTCACAGGACCCTGTAGCATGTGGACTATGAGAACACCTAGTTCCTTCATCCCCAAGAAGGGTTCTTCACGAGGAGATAGCACTTTGGTCAGTAGCAGCGACTATTCCACAGCAAAGCAGTGGAATATGCTTGGAGTGATGACCAGGACCTGACAGACAGAGTGCCCAGTGTCTTCTCAGGGGTGCCTTGCAAAGGAGCTCAGAAGGGGTTGGTGAGGCTTCCAGGTGCCAGACAGAGCTCAAACCTGAAAAGGAACCAGGCCATTCAGGCCACAGAGGCAGCCCCTCCCTGCTTTGACTGGTAGTTTGGAGAAATCATCTGTATCTGTACCTTCTTTGCCTCATTTGTGAAGGTTTTGTTAGAAAACTGAAGTTCAGAGTCCAGGTCTCTCCAGATCTTTTGCTCTGTTCACTTCAGAAAGTTCTTAGAGGAAAAGCCTCCTCAGGAATCCCCAAGAGCAATTCATATGAAAATACTCAGAGTTTTCTGAGACAGGGTAGAATTTGACATAAACCTGGTAGTAAAATCCTCCAAGAAAGTCGGAGAGTAATTGCAACTACCAGAGGAAGCAGAGCTTAAACTAGGAATCAGTTCTCCACAGCAGAATGAAAAAAATATCATCCCTTCATTGGAAGAACTCACTGCTGGGATCTGAGAGTTAAACATGCAAATAACCCACTGCCCAGTGCTCTGTTTTCAAGAGTGAAATTTGTCCTAAGTCTCTGAACACTCTCTTCTTCACTGATAATCTGTCTGCCAAATCACTCAGGAGGAAATGTGTACAATGGAGCACATACATTTTCAGTTGACAATTTTGCCATCTGTTCATGGAAAACTATCAGTATCAACACACACACATGCACATTGTCTTCTAGCCTCCACTACATAAGCAGTAAACCAGAGATTTGTCAGAGAGCCATTAGCAGCAGATGACATTTTCACTGATATACACAGAATATTGCTTAGATACACAGAAGGCACTGGGTGAGACAGGAAGACAGCAGTGGATAGGATACACAGAGGAACCCATTCAGAGCTGCAGCTTAAATATAAATGCAAAAATGTAGAACTTGAATGTTTAAAAAATGTTTAAAAAACATCTTCTTGATAAGAACTATACGATGGCATTTTATTCCACTTTCTAATGATTTACAATATTTAGCGTAGAAACCTTTCTTTACTTTCATGGGTAAAGAAGGGTATTAAATTTACTTAATGCTTCCTGAGTGCCTGTTTTGAGATTATTGCTCATTATATCCTCCTAGTAAACATATGGAGAATTTTACAATCTCTTCAAAATGGTAACTCTACCAGAGAAAGTGTTCTGTGATAACCCAATTTAAATTTAAATTTCTCTGGGCTTTGATCTTTTGTATTATTAAAGATTAATCCCTTTCATTATAGATTTGACTTATATTTTATCTGAACTTTTCTGATTTTAAAGCAAAGATTGATCTAAATAGGGTCAAGTAGTGCATATTTGTGGGATTGCTGACCCAAGAAATGAACAAATTGAGAAAAGATGGTTAGTTCTAGGCTTATTAAATCTTGACTAAATTTAAGTAAGTTATTACTTCTCTTACAAAATCTCAAATAAAAGTAGAAATAAGATAACCTTATAAAGCAATTATTCATTTCCTGAGTTGATCTGTTCAACCTCAAAATGACAGGTCCTAATGAAGCCAGAGGTAGGAATTTGAACTTCAAATGGACCAGTTTGCTTTGCCCAAAAAAATCTTCCCTGATTGTCCCCATTAAGCTTTCAAAAAGGTATCATTTTGGTTGCCATGGATACCAGTAAAGACGTATGGATGGATCAGCACAAATCCATAATCGCTAATCACTTCTGGAAAAATCAACCAGGATTTCAGGCCCTACTGACAATGATCCATGGCATCATTATGAATGAAAACAAAATGTACCTTTCTCCTACACTGAAATAAAACTTCTGAAAGCTGAAGCTCACTGTCACATATCAGGTTCTACCTTACCCACCAACATATATGCATATTGATGAAAGAGAGTAATGTCAATCAACGCCATAACTATCTTCATTTCACTTCTGAATCCAACTGGAGACAAAATACTGGAAAGCATATTTTATTATCTACTTTATGATCTTATACCAAGAGCCTACCTTGATTTTAGCCACAGGTAGAATTCTCTTTATAGTCAAGCAAGGAAACATTTCCCCCAAAGACTCTACAGTATGGAAATAAAAGCGAGGATTAATATGAAGGCAACATTTACTGAAAATCTGAACATCATTAAATATATTTTTCAGTTCTCTTCATGAACTAAACACTGAAATTATTAAAGGAATTTCAAAACCTGCTATTTTCAACATACTCATACTCCACTTAGGATATATGAGGTATGCATACCAATCAACAGAAGAACAGCCAAGACTGTGTCTAGTCAGATTCTGGAAAAGAAAAGATGGTAAAGATAAGTACTGTGGGGATTAAGAAACAGATCTCTGTAAAATAGAGTAATCAAAGAAAGGCTTCCTGGTGATGTGAGCCTTGAATTAGACTTGATTTGATTTGTAGGTAAGTAAAAAACAGGTATTCCAGGTAAGCAGAAGCTGTTTACTCTTTAGGATTCTGATGATACACCTCTCTGAGCCAAGAGCTCAATTACTAGAAGTCAACCTGCAGGCATCAGGCAGAGAAAACAACAAGAGTCTTTGCCCTTAGGAAGAAATAATTCATTTTTATATTCAAAGACAGAAAAAAGACCAATCTGGTAGGGGAGAAGGAGAACATTGATATAGGTGAAGTAGAAAGACAGGAAGAGACTGGTTTAACTCTTTTCCACCATGGTAAAGGACTTACCTTCTCCTTTAATTACAGCAGAAAACCATTGAATGATTTTAGCTAATGGCAAAGTATTTAGGCATCAAGTTCAGTCATGTAATTTTTTTTTTAAAGATTTCTATAGTGACTCTAAGAATGGACTGTGGGGAGAGGGGTAAAAATAGATGCAGGGAGATAATCCAGAGAGTCCTGTAGCCATGATACATCTGGGGGCAGGGGAATAGCAGCAACAAAGACAGAAGCAAACTACCTACTGAAATATTTTAGCAGAACCTATACAACGTTTGGTGATTGTTAGGTAAAAAGAAGGATGAGGGAAAGAGAAGTACAGGGATGATATCTAGATTTTTACTTCAGCAATTTGGAGGGTGGTAATACTAAATTAAGAAGGACTTGAAAAAGAAGATAAAGGGGCAAGGGAAAAATGAAGAGTTCTTTATTATATGCATTATATCTGTTTTACAAGTAAATAGTTGGTTTATATAAAGTATATATGTATATATATATATGTTCTACAGCTAAAGAAACTTGATAACAAGAATCAAATCAATAGATTTTCTCTCATATCAAAGAACTCAAGAGGGGGAGGTCAACAATTTAAGAGTTAGCGAGTTACTCAAAGTCTCTTTTCCCTTTCTACACAGTACAGA